>MU382814.1:0-10025 GCA_022495115.1 Xylaria castorea | reverse complement strand
TTGCTTAATTAATTTAAGCTTATGTTTTATTTGTTTATAAATAATATTGCTAAATATGCTTTATTAAACGCTTTATTTTTATTTTTTTTATTATTTACTAAATAATATAGCTATTAAATAAACTATTATAAACTTAAAATAACTTTAATTTTACGTTAAACTTAATTTATATTATAGTTTACTTTAATTTTATATAAAGTCCGCCCGATTAATTTAAGTTTAAGTTATATTTTTTTGCAAATAATATTATTAAATATGTTTTAATACACGCTTTATTTTAATTTTTTCGATTAATTATTAAATGCTATAGCTATTAAATAAACTAATATAAACTTAAAATAATTTTAATATTAAGCTTATTTAAACTTTAAAATAACTTTAATTTGTTTTATAGCTTATTTTAACTTTAAATAAAGTTTGCTTAATTAATTTAAGCTTAAGTTATATTAGTTTATAAATAGTATTATTAAATATATTTTGTTATAAGCTTTATTTTTATTGCTTTAATTAATTGCTAAATGTTATAGCTATAAAAAAAACTAACTTAAACTTTAAATAACTTTAATATTAAGCTTATTTTAACTTTAAAATAACTTTAACTTGCTTTATAGCTTATTTTAATTTTATATAACGTTTGCTTAATTAATTTAAGCTTATATTTTATTTGTTTACAAATAATATTATTAAATATACTTTATTAAACGTTTTATTTTTATTTTTTTTATTATTTGCTAAATGTTATAACTGTTAAATAAACTGTTATAAACTTAAAATAACTTTAATTTTACGTTAAACTTAATTTATACTATAGCTTATTTTAATTTTATATAAAGTTTGTCTAATTAATTTAAGCTTAAGTTATATTTGTTTATAAATAATACTATTAAATATGCTTTATTTTTAGCTTTATTTTAATCTTTTTAATTAAATGCTAAATGTTATAGCTTTAAAAAAAAGCGCTTTAAACCTTTAATAACTATAACTTTAAAATAACTTTAACTTGTTTTATAGCTTATTTTAATTTTATATAAAATTTGTTTAATTAATTTAAACTTAAATTATATTTGTTTATAAATAGTACTATTAAATATGCTTTATTGCTAGCTTTATTTTTATTTTTTCGATTAATTATTAAACGTTATAGCTATTAAATAAACTAACATAAATTTAAAATAACTTTAATTTTGCGCTAAACTTAATTTATACTATAGCTTACTTTAATTATATATAAAGTTTGCTTAATTAATTTAAGCTTAAGTTATACTTGTTTATAAATAGTACTACTAAATATGCTTTATTGCAAACTTTATTTTTATTGCTTTAATTAATTATTAAACGTTATAGCTATAAAAAAAACTAACTTAAACTTTTAATAGCTATAACGTTAAAATAACCGCAACTTTAAAATAACTTTAACTTGCTTTATAGCTTACTTTAACTTTATATAAAGTCCGCCTAATTAATTTAAGCTTAAGTTATATTTGTTTATAAATAGTATTATTAAATATACTTTATTATATACTTTATTTTTATTACTTTAATTAATTTTTAAACGTTATAACTATTAAAAAAACTAATATAAACTTAAAATAACTTTAATTTTACGTTAAACTTAACTTATATTATAGCTTATTTTAATTTTACGTAAAGTTTAACTAACTATTTATTGCTAGCAATAAATTAACTGCTAATAATATTTTTATATATATTTTATTATAAGCTTTATTTTTATATTTTTAATTAGTTACTTAATGTTATAGCTTTTTAAAAAACGAACTTTAACTTTTAAGTAATTGTTATTTATAGCTTACTTTAACTTTTAAATAATTTTAACTTTAAGTAAACTTTAACTTATATTATAGTTTATTTTAAATTTATATAAAAGCGAACCGTTTAACTATTACTAAAAATATTTTTATATATTAATAATATTATTAAATATATTTTGTTATAAGCTTTATTTTTATGTTTTTTATTGTTTGCTTAATGTTATAACTGTTTAAAAAACTAACGTTATTTTTAAAAAAACTTAACTTTAACTTTAAGCTAATTAGTAATAAATTAATAATAAAATTTAATTTAATTTTTTTATATTTAGTTTTTTTATATTTAGTTTTTTTATATAATTATTAAAGTTTAATTAACTATTTGTTGTTTATAATAAATTATTTGCTAATAATATAACCGGATATACTTTGTTATAATATTAATTAATTGTTTAATAACGTAATTATTTTAAAAACTAACATAAACTTTACTATAACTTTAACTTTAAGCTAACTTTAATTTTAAGCTAACTTTAATTTTAAGCTTTAATAACTTTAATTTTAAGCTAACATTAACTTTAAGCTTTACTTAAACTTAACGTTAAACTTTAACTAGCATTATAATAAACTTATATTATAATATAATAACTAACTAATATAATAACTAACTAGCTTGTTAAAATAACAAAAGTTAATATATTTTACTTTTTTATATATATAAACTATTATATTTTTTAGTGCTTTTTAATCTTTTACTTTTTTTTTTCTTTTTTTTTATTTTAAATATATATATTGCGTAACTACTTATATATATATGTTTTTACTTTTTTTAACATAATTTAACAACAAACTAATTTAACAATAAACTAATTTAACAATAAACTAACTTAACAAATAACTAATTAATATTGCGCTAACTAATATTGCGCTAACTAATATTACGTTAACTAATATTACGCTAATAATGTATTTATTTACTAGTTATACTTTTATATATATTTTGTTGCACGCTTTATTTTATTATACTTTATATTTTTTTTTACTTTATTTTAGTAACTAATATTATTAAAAAAATAAAAACTAATAATGTTTTAAATGCTTAAGTTTTTAATATAAACAACACTTAAAATTAAAAAAAAAAAAGTAAAACAATAAAAACATTTTTACTTTATGCTAAAACAATTATAATAATATTATTATATAAACGTTAACTTATATTTTAATTGTAAACATTAACTTATATTTAATTAGTTAAAAACTAATAATGCTTTTAAATGTTTAAGTTTTTAATATAAATAATACTTAAAATTAAAAAAAAAAAAAAAAACAATAAAAATAAAGCATTTTAACTTTATGCTAGCATAATTACAATAATATTATTATGCTAATACTAATTTATATTTTAATAGTAAACGCTGCTTTATTTTTTAATTAATTAAAAACTAATAGCGCTTTAAGTGTTTAAGTTTTTAATATAAATAACATTTAAAATTAAAAAAAAAAAATAAAACAACAAAAATAAAGCATTTTTATTTTATGCTAAAACAGTTATAATAACATTATTGTATAAACGTTAACTTATATTTTAATTATAAACATTAATTTATATTTTAATTATTAATATTAACTTATATTTAATTAGTTAAAAACTTATAATGCGCAAAATGTTTAAGTTTTTAATATAAATAATACTTAAAATTAAAAAAAGAAAATAAAACAACAAAAATAAAGCATTTTAACTTTATATAAGCATAGTTGCAATAATATTATTGCGTAAATGTTAACTTATATTTTAATTAGTTAAAAACTAACGTATACTATTTTATATAATAGTTAATAATTTATTATAATATTATTTATTGTTTTTTATATATTAACTTAATTATTTTTTATTACTAAATTATATAAATTTTGCTAGCTTATATATTTAAATAGCTATAAACTATTGTTAACATATGCTTTATTTGTTAACTTTTGCGCTATTTAAGCTATTAACGCTTTAGCGCTTATATAAATAGCTTTTTTAGCTATGCTAATTATATAAAAAAAAAACTTATAGCAAAAAAAAAAGCGATATTAAATTAAAGTTATATTACTATATATATATAGTTTATATAACATTAGCAGCTTTTAATTAAAAACGGTTAAAAGTGCATAAATTATATATAACTATTAACCGTTTTATAGCAGCAATTATTAGCGTAATATATAAAAACGCATATATTATAGCTAATTTAAATAGTAAAAATAAATAAACGTTAAATTTAAATTTTGCGCATAATTATAATTTTAATTATATATAGTTTTATTTTTATAGTATAACAGCTTTTAAAAAAGTTTACTTAATATTATAATTAATAGTTTACTTTTTAAGTTTTATAAACATAAGCTTTAAACTATTTTATAACACTTTAAAAAAACTAGCAGTTTATTATAATTTAATAAATATAACTTTAATATTAAAACTAGTAGTTTATTATACTTTTATAAATATAATTAAAACTAATAGTTTATTATAATTTTATAAATTTAATATTAATATTAAAACTAGTAGTTTATTATAATTTTATAAATATAACTTTAATATAAAGCTTACTTTAACTTTAAAATAACTTTAACTTTACTAAAAATATAACTAATTAATTACTGCTAATAATATATAAATTGTTAAAAATACTATTAAATATGCTTTATTATACGCTTTTTTTTTATATATTTTATTATTTACATAATGTTATAACTGTTTAAAAAACTAATATAAACTTTAAATAACTTTAACTTTAAACATATTTTAAAATTACTTTTAATTTTACTTTAATTTAGCGCTAACTTTTAATTAACATTATAACAAACTTATATTATAACTTAATAACTAACAAAATAATACCGCGTTAATAATGCATTAATTTGCTAATAGTATAACTAAATATGCTTTATTACGCACTTTATTTTATTATGTTTTTTGTTGCTTTTAACATAAACGTTTTTAAAAAAGTTTATTTAACATTATAACTAATAGTTTACTTTTTAATGTTATAAATATAAGCTTAGCACTATTTTATATTACTTTAGTGCAACTAACAGTTTATTATAATTTAATAAATAATAATGCTTAATTAATTATATAAAATATTTTGCTTTTTATATAAAAAGTTTAAAAAAGTTTTTTGTTTATAATATAATTTAACTTATATATAATAAAATTTTATAAGTTTGTTTATTATATTAATAATAATGTTTTAACTTTTAATTAAAAATTTTTTATAAAGTTTAATTTAACTTTTATTTTTTTTTTAAACTATAACTTTATTTTATAAAAGCAAAAATAATATTTTATATAATAAAAAAAGTTCGTTTTTTATATATATAGCTTAATTAACGTTTATTTTTATACAAATATTTTATAACATTTTTATAACTTTTTATATTATTATTATTAAATTAATCTATAAAGTTATTATTAACGCAGCTATTTTACTTGTTTATATTATAAGCAAAAACTATGTTTAATAATATTTTAGTTTTAGTTTTTATTAAAATTAAAGCGTTTAAGTTAAATAAAACGTTTATGCTTTATTATATATAGTCCTTTATAAAAACTTTTTTTTATACACTAGGTTTTTTTGCTTAGTTAATTAAAAAAAAAAAAAGTAAAAAAGAATTAAAAAAGGAAAAATTTTTTTTTGTAAATTTTTAAAACTTTTTTAGCTTTTATTACTTTAGTTTATAAATAATATAAACTTTTTTTGCTTATTAGTTTATATTTTAATTAATGTTTTATTATTGTTTTACTTTTTATAATAATAATATTAAAACATTTTTTTAATGTTTTTAATACTTTTAGCAAAATTATATATAACTAGTTTTTTTGTTTTAATAAGTTAATATATAATTGTTTTAAATTTAGCTAAATTATTAATAGCTTTTACTAAATTTTAGCAACTTTTTAAAGTTATTAAAAAAAAAGCTACTTTTAGCTTTTTTTGCTTGTTAATTAATAGTTTATAGTTTAAAATAATATAAACTACTGTTTTTTTGCTAGCTATATATTTATATAGCAAAATTAAATATTTAAATACTTGCTTTTAATAAAAAAAAGCTTTTAAACTAATTTGTTTTTTTTATATTTAAAAAACAACTATTGTTTTATGTTTAAAAAAGCTTTTATATTTTTTAACTACGTTATTTTTAAAAAGTAGTTTTTTTGCTATAAAGTAGTTATTTTTATTAAAGCGCGTTAATAATTACTGCTTTTGCTATTTTTTTAAAAGCGCTTTTTTTAGCGTTTAGCTATTAGTTTACTTGTTTTACTTATTTTAAGCTATTTAAAAAGTTTTAAAGCATTTTTTAAGTTTTTTTTAGTTTTAGTTCTTTTATTGTTTTATTTGCGCTTTATAAACTATAAACGTAAGTTAACTATAAGTTAACTATATAACTTTTATATAAAAAAACATTAAAAGTTTGTTTTTAAAAGCAGCTATTTTATTATAAAAATATAAGTTTAAAAATAATATTATAAGCTTAGTTTTAATATATTAAACTATTGTTGTTTTATATATATTTATAATTTTACAAAAATATATTTGTTATATAGCTTTAAGTTTTTAAACAATATTTTATAAACGTTTTTTTTTAAAAAGCTTATATTATATTATAGTTTTATAAACTAATATATTATAAATTATAGTAATATATAACTGTTTTACTTTTATTATATTAGTTTTTTATGTTAAATTTTTTAGTTTTATTATTATATATTGCTAAATAAAAAGTTTTTTATAAAGTTTTTTTAAATATAAATATTATTTAAAATTGTTTTTAAAATAAACTTTTAAAAGTTTTGCGTTTTTTTTAAGTTTAATTATAGCTTTTAATAAAATAATTAATATAATAATCGTTTAATAAACTAATAAAAAATATATTAGCTTGTTTTTTTTTTTTTTAAACTTTATTTTATAGCATAATATTTAAAACTTATATATATTTTACGTTTTAGTTAAAACTTTATAGTTGTTTTTAGTTTTTAAACTTATAATTATTATATTAATATTATTTATAAATTTAACTATTGTAATATATTTATATACTACAATTTTTTTATATAAAGTTAATATATATAGCAAAAAAAATAATAATAACAAAAGAAAACTTTATAGCACTTTTAAGTTTAATTATATTAAGTTAACAAGTTTGCTATTAAATTTAAGCTATATTATTTGTTTTATTAAAAAGTTTTATCTTTATATTACTATTTATAAAAAAAAGCTTTTAGTTTTTAATATATAAATTAGCTTTATATAATTAATTATATTAAAAGCGCTAATAATATTAAACAATAAAAGTAAAACTATGCTTTTTTGCTTAATAACTTTTTATATATTATTAACAACTGTTTTAATTATTATATTAATAAATTAATATTTATAATTTTTTATTTGTTTTTTTAAAAAAAAGCTTTTAAATTTAGCAGTTTTTATAAGTTTATTATACATTTTTTTTTAAAGAATTTTGCTTATTATATTAATAAACAAAATAAGCTTTTATTTTTTAACTATTATATAAACTAATAATATTTTGCTTAGTTTTAAAATAATTATAACTTTTGCTTTTTTAAACCGCTTTAAATAATATTTAAAATAAAAGCTACTATAATAAAAAGTTGTTAATATATAAACTAATAGTTTATTATATGTTTTAAAAAACTTATTTAAAAATAAATTGTTTTTAAAAGCTTTTTATAACAAAAGTTTATATATTAAGTTAATTATATATTTTTTTATAACAATTTATAAAATTTTAAACTTTTAATATTTATTATAATGTTTTAACTAGTTAAAAATATTTTTAAAGTTTGCTAATAAAATTAAAAAAAACTTTGCTATAAGTTTTTTTGCTTTTTTAAAGTATATAGTTATAACTATAAGCTTTTTTAAATTATTTTTTAGCAACAAAATAAATATTGCTTTTAAAAAAAGTTTATTTAATAATTTTGCTTATTTTGCTAGCAACTAAAATGTTTTAAAAATTTTTAAAGCTTTTATTACTATTTTTTATTATAAGTTTTTTTAAGCATATATTATTAAACATTTAAGTTTATTATAAACTTTAGTTAAGTTTTTTTAAATGTTTTTAAATTTATTTTTTTTATATTTATAGTACGTTTGTTTAGCTTTAAATTTTAAAGTTATAACGTTTAAGCTTATTTATAAAGCTTTTTTTGTTTTTTGTTTTAAAGTTTTTAAAAAAGTAAATAAGTTTGCAATTTTTATAAGTTGCTTTATTAGTTTTTTAATTGTATTATTTAGCTTTTTTTTGCTTTTTATTATAATTATTTTTTAAAATTTTTTGTTAACTTTTATAGCTATTATAACTTTATTTATTTATAGCTAGTTTTATTTTTTTGCTTTTTTTAAATAGTTTTTTAAATATATGCTTAGTTTTATAGTTATTTTAAAAGCTTTATAGTTTAAACTTTTTTAGCTTAAATTTTTTTAATACGTTATTAGCAAGTTTTTTAATATTTATATTAAGTTAATTGTTAAGTTTTTTTGTTTTTTTATTACTTTTTTTTTTTTTTTTAAAAATAATAATAAAGTTAAACTTTATTATACTATAAACTTTAAAAATTCTTTGCTGCTTAATAAAAGCTAGTCCGTTAAATTTTATAAAAAATAATAAAAGTTAAAGTTTTTTATAAACAAATATTATTTTAAAAATAGTTTTTTAAAAAAGTTTTACAACAAGCTTTTTTATACGTTTTTTATTAAGCTTAACAAATATATTAACTAAATTATTATTATAATATTTTTGCTTTTTATTTTAACGTAAGCTTAGTTTTTTTTGCAGTTTTTAGTTAATGTTTTAAAAGCAATTTTTTTGTTAATATAAAGCGTAACTTTTCCGCTTTTTTACAAAGTATAATAGTTATTACTTAAATAATATAATGTTCTTTTTTTTATAATTTTTACTTTTTAAATTATAATAAAGTTTAAGTTTGTTTTTTATAGTATGCGCGCTATATTTAAGCGTAATTTTTTTTTAATGTTTTAAAATGTAACATTTTAACTTTTTGTATAACTTTTGCTTTTTTTATAATATTAAGCAAAAAAAGCGAATTATTGTTAATTTTAAAGTATATATTAAAAGCTAGCAAAGTTAAAACTAAGCTATTTAGTTTAGCTATATTATTTAATACTTTTATAGCTATTTAAAATATTATTTTATTATTTATATAATAGCTAATTTTTTTATATAAAATATTAAACATATAATAAAGCAATATATATGCTTGTTTAATTTTGTTAATAGTTTAATATATTTTAATAAACATTTTTTTATATAATGCTTTAGTTAATTATACGTTATTATAAAATTTTTTTAATGCAAAATTTATATTAAAGTTATATATAATAAAGTTTAACAGTTTTTAATATATAAAAATTTAACATTAACAAAATATAATTTAAATATTATATATAAATAAAAACTTTAAAAACTTTATTATTTAAAACAAAATATTTATATTAATAACGTATAAAATTAGTTAGTTATTAATTTATATAACGTTAATAATAATTTTATAATTAAAATTAACATTGTTTTTTAAAAAAACTTAAATTTTTTAAAAAACTAATTATATAATTAACAATAATAGCAAAATTTTTTAATTTTTTATAATATAAAAACATTAACGTTGTTATATTTTGTTTTTTTTTAAAAAATATATAGTTTTTTTATACAAAAATGTTTAAATTGCTTATAAAACTTTTAAAGTTTTATTTTTATAAAATAAACCGTTATTTTTTGTTAGCTTATATTAAAAAATAAATATTTTTATTTTTATATAATAAAAATAGTTGTTTTATTTTTTTATTTAATAACGTTTAAAACATTATTAAAATATATATATAATTTGTTTATGTTATAAAAAAAAAAAAAAGAAATTAAAAGCTTTAAAAATATAAAACGTTATTTATTTAACTAAAATTAAAATATTTATTGTTTTAATTGCTTTAAAGCTTACAATATTTTTAAATTAAATTAAAGTATTACTTAAAGTTTAGTTTATTTATATAAAAAAGTTTTTTTATATAAAAGCTTTAACTTAAGCTTTTTTTATAGTTAAAACTTTTATTACTTTAATATTTTAAAAAATATTTTAATGTTTTATACTATATTAACTTTTAAAAAAAAAATTGTTTATAAAAGTTTTTTTGTTTTAAATATAAATGTTTTTTTTAGTTATATAATAAATATAAG
>MU382813.1:0-10174 GCA_022495115.1 Xylaria castorea | reverse complement strand
TTTATAAAACTATATAATTTGTTATTTTTTAATTTTTATTTATATATATTTATATAAATATTGCTTAAAATACGTAGTTATTTTTTTAAAATTAAGTAGTTTTATAAAGTTAATAAAAATGTTTTAATATTTTTTGTTAGTTTTTTTTTTTTAAATTTTAACAAATATATTTATATTAATGTTTATTTTTTTATACGTAAAAATAAAGTTTTTTATGTTTAATAATAATACTATTGCTATAATTATTAAAAAATATAAGTATAACTTACTATTTTTTTTAATTAGTTATATAAAAATAAATTAAATTAATATAGTTAACAATTTAATAAATATGTTTTAGTTTTATATTATATAAATTAAGTTAATATAGTTAATAGTTAAACAAATATATTTTAGTTTTAAATTATATAAAAAATTAACGTTAATATGTTTGTTTTAGTTTACGTTAAAATTTACTAAATTTTTTTCTTTTATATAAACCGTTTTAAAAAATAGTATAAAAACTATTTTTTTAACTATAAGCTTTCGTTTTTTTATTTTATTAATTTATAATTGTTAATATAACTATTAATTAATATTAATAGTTTTTGCTTTTATACGTATATGCTTATATAAAAGTAAAAGTAAACCTATTGTTTATTATATTTATTTATATTTTTAAAAAGTAAAAAAGCAAGCTAGTTTTACTTATATAAAAAAAACTTATATAAATAAATAACAGTTTATGCGCAGTTTATATATAACTTTTTATTTTATTTATATAACAAATAAAACTATTAGTTATACGCAAATTACACTTATATATAAGTAATACTGTTAATTTAACAATAACAATTATTATAATTGTTAATAAAAGTTAATATTTTATTTATTAAAAAAGCTTTTATTAGCTATTTTAACATAAACATTATAATAATATAAAATTTTAAGTTTAATAATAATTAAACAATTGTTAATATAATGTTTAATATTTATTAAAAAAAAGTTTTTTATATTTAACATTAATTTATAAATAATATAGTATTATAAATTAATTAAGTTTACTTTTTTTAAAGTTATAATTGTTTAAAGCTTATTTAAATAATTTAAAAAAAATATTAAATATTTGCGTTAAATAAAAATTTTATTTTAAACATAAGCTTATTTAAAGTTATATTTTTAGTTAGCTATTATTTTTTATATTATTTTAATAAAACTATATAAATAATTTATATTATTTAAAAAATAACTTTTAATGTTATTATTGTTTACTTTTATATTAAATATAATTTAAATATTAAAGTTATAATATTTATAAATATAACAATAAGCTTATTATAATTTAATAAATATATAAGTTTTATAAATATATTATAATATAAAGCGTTAATTATTAAACTTTTAATAAAGTTTAATTTTTGCTTTTTTAAATATAGCTTTTATTTTTGTAAATATTACTTTTTTTTATATTATAAAAAAGAATTAATAAAAACATATAAAAAATTAATATAAACATATAACTTTATAAACATATAACTTTTTAATTAGTTTAACATTAAAGTATACTTTATAATATATTTAGTTATAATAAACTTATTTACTTTATAACTAAAGCTAATTAATTTAAGAATATATTATTTAAATATATTATTTTATAAATATATTATTATTATATGTTTAATAAAGCTTTTACTTTTTATAGCGTTTTATTTTAAAAAACTTTAATAATATTATAAACATAATTTAATTTAAATAGCTATTTAGTTTAACTATTTTAACTTTTATTAGCTTTTTTGCTTTTAAATATTAAGTTATAACTAACGTTTATTAGTTTTATTACTTTTTGTTTTTTTAGCTTTAAATATTAATAATTAACTATATATTTAACGCTAAATAAATAAACTGTTTTTGTTTTTTTTAATGTTATTATTATAAATTTTATTTTGTTTAAGCTTAACTAATTAACATAATAACTTATAAAGGAGTAATATAATTAATAATAAATCTTTGTATTAATTGCTTGCTTAATATAAAAGTAATAGCTAAAAGCTATTGTTTACGGCCATTTATTTAAGTAAATAAGCTATAGCTAGTAAGCTAGCTATAAGCTATAGCTTTTATAGCTTTATTAGCTACTGCGTAACTAGTGCCCTTTTTATTTAACTATATTAAATGCTATATATATAATAAAAAATCTATTAACTTTAATAGCTTTAGCTTTAGTTATAAACGTAAGCTTTATTAATTTTATTAACTTTACTAGATTTATTAAAATTTATTAATAAGTTTATATAAGTTTATAAAAGTAAGCAAGTTTATATAAATATAAATAAGTTTATATAAATATAAATAAGTTTATATAAATGTAAGTTTATAGGTTTATATAAGTATAAATAAATATAAGTTTATATAAGTTTTTAAAAGTTAATTAGTTTATAAATTAATTGCTATATAAGCAAGTTGTTAACAAAAAACTAACAACTATGTTATAATTGTTTATAAAAAAAGATTTATATAAAAAAGCTTGTTGTTAAAAAGCTATATTGCTTAAGTTATTATTATTAAAAAGTAATTAAGCAAAAAAAACAATAACTACATTATAGTTGTTAAATTTAATTATAAATAAACGCTATAAAGCTAAAGTAACGCTAAAAGTAAAAACGTAACATTATTAACTGCTAGCTATATTTAAAAAGTAAAATAACTTTGTTTAATTGTTTAAGTAGTTATAAAACGGCCGCAAAAATTAAAAAACTACTTTATAGTTATGTTTAAAGCTGCTAATGTTAAAAAATTTATAGCAAGCTATTAAAAGCAACCGTAAAAGTTAAAAAACTATTCTTTAGCTATATTTAAAACGTTTATTTAAAACGGTTATAAAAGTTAAAAAACTACTTTAGCTTTGTTTAAAATAGCGCTTAAGTTATAAGCTTAATATAATTTATTGCATTATTTAACATAATAACTTATAAAAAAGTAGTATAATTAATAATAAATTTTTATATTAATTGCTTGCTTAGTATAAAAGTAATAGCTAAAAGTTATTGTTTATAGCTATTTATTTAAGTAAGTAAGCTATAGCTAATAAGCTAGCTATAAGCTATAACTTTTATAGCTTTATTAGCTATTGCGTAGCTAATGCCCTTTTTATTTAACTATATTATTAATGTTGTTTTATTTTAACTATTTAATAAACAACTTTATTTTTAGCTTATAATTAGTTAACTAGTTAATAGTTTACTTAATAAAATTATAAGCTTATTAAAAATAAGTTTTATAAAGTTTTTTAGTTAACTATAAAGTATAATAACAATTTTAAAATTATAAATTAATTAATATAAGTTTTATAATAACAATTTTTATAACTATTAATAAAAGTTAATATTAAGCTTATTAAAAAAGCTTTTGTTAGCTAGCTTAATATAAATATTATAATAGCATAAAATTTTAAGCTTAATAATAATTAAACAGTTATTAATATAATGTTTAATATTTGTTAAAAAAAGTTTTTTATAGTTAACATTAATTTATAAATAATATAATATTATAAATTAATTAAGTTTACTTTTTTTAAAGCTATAATTGTTTAAAGCTTGTTTAAATAATTTAAAAAAATTAATAAATATTTATATTAAATAAAAGTTTTATTTTAAGCATAAGTTTGCTTAAAGTTATACTTTTAGTTAACTATTATTTTTTATATTGTTTTAATAAAACTATATAAATAACTTATATTATTTAAAAAGTAGCTTTTAATATTATTATTGCTTGCTTTTATATTAAATATAATTTAAATATTAAAATTATAATATTTATAAATATAATAATAAACTTATTATAGTTTTATAAACATATAAGTTTTATATATATATTATAATATAAAGCATTATTTATTAAACTTTTAACAAAGTTTAATTTATGCTTTTTTAAATATAGCTTTTATTTTTATAAATATTACATTTTTTTATATTATTAAAATGTTTTAATAAATATAAAATTTTTTTTTATTGTTAATAAAAGCAAGATTTATTAGCTATTTATTAAAAAAGTTTAACTTTATAAATAGTTAATAAATAAAAATAGCATTTTTATTTTTATTAGCATTAAAGCTATTATTATTAACATAATTAAAAACTTATTTTTATTTAATATTAAATAAAATGTTTAAATTAATATAATATATATAAAGCTGTTATTATATAAAAAAAAACTAGTTATTTAATATAGCTTTTATTATTTTATTATAATTAGTTATAATAATATAAAGCTTTTATATAATATAGTTTATTATAAGCTAACAAATATTTTTAGCTAAAAATTAAAAGCTTTTTTGTTTTTTATTGTTAATTAACTTAAAAATAGCGTTAAAAACTATTTTTAAGCAAGTTTAACTTATTGTTTAAAATAATAAAAGCTTAAAATAATTAATATTATATATATTATTAAAGTTAATAATATTTAAAAATTGTTTTTATATTTATAAACAATAAAAAAAAGTTTAAACTAATTTAATTAAACAATATAGCTTATTGTTAGCTTATTTAACTAAATAAAAAACTTTTTTTTAATTAAAAAGCTTAATAAAAGCTATAGTTAAATTATAGTTGTTTAGTTTAACTTATTTAATAATGTTTTAAATATTATAAATATTACGTTAAATAAAAACAAACTTTTTATATTATTTTTTAATTATATTTTAAACGTTTTAAGCTTAAATATTAATATAATAACTAGTTAATATAATAATGTTTTTTATTAATTTAATTAACTTTTAATAAAATAAATAAATAAATAAATTTAAACTTAAGCTATAATTATATTAATAATATTTTAAGTTTTTATATAATTATATTAATTATTAACTTTTATTTATAGCTTTAACAATTAATAACTAATTATAGCTAGTTTTTTAAAACTTTTATTATTAAATTTTTTTGTTTTTAGTTAGTTTTATTTTTTTATATTTATTATATTTAATAGTAAACTAAATTTATTGTTTTTTATATAAATATAAATAATTTTTTATAATATTAAAGCTGTTATTTTTACTAAATATATTAATGTAGTTAAAAAGTATGTTAACTATAAAAAATAAATTGTTTAAAATAAATAAGTTAAAAATAAGTTTTAAAACTAAAAATAAAAAATAATAGTTAGTTAACAATATATTTGTTTTAGCTAATAAAACAAATATTTATTAAAATAAAAGTATTAAAAATAAAATTAACAATAAAAAAGCGTTTTTTATTAATTATAAAACAAATAATTTTAATAGTAAACTTTATAAAAATAAATATATTAAAAAAAAAAAGTTATAGCTATTTAAATTTAATAATAACTATTTTTATTATTTTTACTATTTATATATATATTTATATATATATATTAAGTTTATAAAAAGCTGTTTATTTTTTTTTATAATTTAACGGACTAACTATAAAAATAATTTAAATTTTTTTTTAATAGCTATAAGCAAAATTAAGCTGCAAAAAAGTTAAGTTAACTAAAATGTTTTTAAATAAAAATTAAAACAAACTTTCGAGCTAAATATAAATATATAAATATGTTAAAATTATAAAAGCGTTAAAAATTTATTAGTAAAAAAAACATTATAGTTAATATATAGCTTTTATGTTAGTTTATTAAGCTTTTTATATTTATAAAAATATAAAATAATATTAAAAAAATAAAAATATAAAGCAAATATATTATTAAAAGCATTATTGTTATTAAAGCTATAATTTATAATAATATTATTATAACTATTATTAAATAAATAAAATTAACTAGTTATAACTGTTATAAAAGCAAAAAATAGTTTATTAAATAAAAAAAGTAAGCAAAAAAAAAAAAAAATTGCGTTATTTTTTTTAGCAATATAACAAATTGTTTAATATAAAAGCACGTTTATAAAATTGCTAAAATTAAAAAAGTTTAAAAAATATTGTTTAAAAATGCTAAATATTATAAAATTAAAATAATAAAATATATTAATTATTAAAATTATTAACAATAATATTAATAGTTTAAATTAAACGTATAAAATATAATATATAAAGTTAATATATTAAATTAAATAACGTTAAAGATAGCTAAAATAAAATAAAGTTAAACAAACATTAAATATATAAAAAGTTAAAAAAAAAATAGTGTATATTAACAATTAATTTTTAAGCTAATAAAAAACTATAAAAAGTTATATGTTTATAAAATTATATATTTATATTAATTCTTTATATATTTTTATTAATTTTCTTTATAAAACTTTAGTTTATATATTTAATTTTTATATAATATACGTTTATAAATATTTTTTTAATGTTTAATAAACTTTTTTAGTTTAACTATTAGTTTATAAATATTATATAGTTAATAATTATTATTTAATTTTTTTTTATTATAAATCTTTTTTTAAAATTTGCTAATAATTAACTTGTTTTTGTTATTAACAATTCTTTTTAAAAACTTAAATTAACATTTTATTTATTTATATAATATTTAAGCTAGTTTTATTACATTAAATATTTTTATAATAAATATAAACAATAAAACTTTTATAAATTAGTTAATAATTATTAAAATTACGTTATATTTAATTTTATTTATTTTATTATAAATAAGTTATTTTATTATAAAATTTAAGCTAATTCTTTAAAATAGTTAGTTTAATAAAAGCAATATTTATAGTTTTATATATATTATTATACGTTTAATATTTTATAATATAATTATAAACGTTTTATTTAAGTTTTTTTTAATAAAACTTTTTTTTAAACAATTTAACTGTTTTACTTTTTTTTATATGTTTAACTTTAAAGTTATTATAATATTAATATATAAATTATTTTAATAAAGCTTTTTAGCTTAAAATAACTAGCTAATTTTTAAATAGTAAAATCTTTTTATAATTAACGTAATAACTTTTTTATATATTAGTTTATTAGTAAACAATTTTTAAAAATATTATAAAGTTTAAATTTTTAACTTATAGTTTTTTAACTATTTTATAAAATTTTTAAAAAGCTTTTAATTAAAATATTGTTTTATTTTTAACTAACTTTTTAGCTATAAAACGTAAAATATATTAGTTATAAACAATAGTTTTAACGTTTTTTTCTTTAATAATATGTTTATAGTTTAATTAATATATGTTTAACTTAACTTAATTATTATTAATATATACGCTATTATTATTATATATATTTTATAAGTAAAATATTTATAGTTATACTTCTTATTTTAATTGTTTTAAAAATTGTTTATAATTATATAATAAAAGTTTAGTTTTTTATAAGCTTTTAAGTTTATTATTTAAGCTATAATTATTAAAAAATCTTTTAAGTATTATTTGTTTAATGTTTTTTTGTTAGCTTTAACTATTTAATTAATAGCTTATTTTTTTTTTTAATTATAAAACTATAGCTATTATTTGTTAAGTTTATACTAGTAGCTTATTAGCTAATTATAGTTTTTTTTATAATATAAAGATTATATTTTTATATTAAATTTTGCTTACTATATAATTAAAACGTTTAAACAATTTATTTATAAAATTAATAACTTTTAAACAATATTATATTTTAAAGTTAAACTAAGCTAACTTATAAACTTATTATGCTAGTTTTTTACGAAAGTTTTACGTTAAAAAATTAAGTATATTTTAAAAAGCTATATAGTTTATTTATATAATAAAAATATAAATTATTTTCTTTAAATATTATTTTTAATATTTACAGTTTTTTATTATAACTAATAAGTTTTATTGTTTTATAGCTTACTTATTTTTAATGTTTATAAGTTTACGTAATTAAAATATAACTAATTATTATATTAATTTATATAACTAAAACAAAATATTAAACATTGTTTTTATAAAAACATTAGTTTTTACGTATGTTTTATAGTTGTTGTTTTAATATTTAAAAATAGTTGTTAATATAAATATTTTTTTAATTTTTTTAAAAGCTAAGTTAACTTTTTTAATTTATTTAAATAACAACTAATTTATCGCTATTTTACTTTTTAATAATATTATTATTAATATAATAATATATAAATATTTTGCAATAAATCTTTAATAAAAGTTTATAAAACTTAAAAATATTTATATATTATATATTAATTATAGCACTTTTTATTTATAAATTACGTTTATTTAATAACTATTTATTTTAATACTTTTAGTATTAATAATAATATTTAAAAACTTAAACTTAGTTTTAAAAAACTTATATTTTAAAAGTTTAACAAATAAATAATATTATTTTAGTTATTTATAAACTATTTAAAAATGTTTTTTATATTGTTTTATAATATTTAAAAAAATTACTATATTGTTTAAATAAATTATATAAATATAGTTTACTAGTTTTATTAATATTTAATATATATATAATTAAAACGTTATTAATATGTTTATTAACTTAAATAATATAACTATATATTTAAAATAACTATAATATGTTTAAATAGCAGTTTTTTATTTATTATTTAATTTAATTTAAATATAATTGTTAAATAGCTAAAAGTATAATATTATATATAAATAAAACGTATAAAACAAATAACTTATATATTAATCTTATTTTTTACTAAAAGAAAAAGCAAAGCTTTTATACGTAAAATTTTTTGCTTAAGCAAAAAACTTTACATATATATACTGCTTATTTAATTAAGCTAACAAGTTATTTAAACAGTTATATAAAAAGTTTTATATATAGTTAACACTAATGTTTTAACACTAGCTTTTTTTTTTTTAACTATAATATTTTTTTATATAATTACTTTATAAACAAAACTTAAAAAACTTTAAACGTAAAAAAAGTATAAGCTATAGCATATAATTATTTTATAGCTAATATAATTGTTTAATAATATATTAAATTATTAATTTTAAATAGCTTTTTTAACTTGTTTATTATATATATGTTATATAACTATATGTTAAAAAAATAGTTTATATATAAAAAAAATAAAGAAAAAATAAGCTATAACTACTTTTAGTTCTAGCTTGTTAAAAACATATATTATTAAAAAAAAAGTGCAAAATTTGCTGCTTTTATATATAAATAAAATTTTTTTGTACAGTTTTTTCCTTTTTTTTCTTTTTTTCTTTTTTTTTAAACATATATGTATATATATATATATATATATATATATATATTATATATATATTTTTAGCTATAATTTTAAAGTTATATTAACTTTAAAATAATAGCTTGCGTAATAACAACAATAATAATAACAATAGTAATAATAGTAATAATAATAACAACATTAATAACAATAATATTATTATTACTACTATTATTATTATTATTATTATTATTATATATAAAATTTTTTAGCTGTTATAAAAGTTATACTAATAGCTAAAGCAACATTATTAACAGCAGTAATAGCATAGCTACTATTGTTTTTGTTATACTTTTTGCTTATTTACGTTTTACGTTTGTTTTATTTAATAAAGTTGCTTAGTTTAACAACTTTTTTTATATAATTAATAATAGTATTATAAAAATATACTGCTTTTTTATAAAAACTTTAGCTTGTTAAGCTTTTATATAATTCTTTTATATATATATATATATATTTTTTTTTTTTTTTTTATATAAACGTTATTTAATATATTATATTTGCTTGCTAATTTATTTTATTATATAATAGCAAAAAAAAAGCATTATTATTACTGCTTTTTTTTATAATATTATTTTTAAAATATTATTTAACAACAATTTTGCTAATGTTTAAGCTAAGCTTGTTTGCTATAAAAGCTATTTTTAAGCTATTTTAGTTTAAAGTTATAATAGCTTTATAGCTAGTTTGTATTAAAACAGTTTATATAATAGCTGCTACAACTATAATAGTACGCTTTTTAAAGCTTATTGTTAAGTTTTTAGTTTTTAAAGTAATATGTGTAATACGTACATTTAACGCTTGCATAAAGCTTATTGCTTTATTTATAGTTAAGTTTTTATAAAAGAAAAAAAGAAAAAAAAAATAGTTTTTACATAAGCTTTTCGGAATAGTTTTTGTTTAAGCTTTTTAAAGTAGTTTTTTTTGTTTAAGCTTTTTAAAATATAAATATAAATTTTTATAAGTTTTCTGCTTTTTTTATTTTTTTTTATGCTTATATATAACATTTGCTTTTATATAATTTTAAATTATTATATAAAATGCTTTAAACTATTATATA
>MU382812.1:0-10186 GCA_022495115.1 Xylaria castorea | reverse complement strand
AACTATAAAAGCTATTTAAAAGCTTTATATAATAATAATTTAAATAATATTTAAAATTTAAATATAAATAATAAAGCTATTTAATTTTTAATAAACGCTGCTTATATTTATTATATAACTAAAAAAAACATTTATGTTTAAAACAAAAAAACTTTTATAAACAATTTTTTTTTTAAAAATTAATATAGTATAAAATATTAAAGCATTTTTTAAAACATTAAAGCAATAAAAGTTTTAACTATAAAAAAAGCTTAAGCTAAAGCTTTTATATAAAAAACTTATTTATAAGTAAAAACTAACTTTAAGTAAAGTTAAATTAAATTTTTATATAATAAGCACGGGCTAATTAAATGTTTAAAAGTACGGATAAGTTTTTAAAAAAAAAGTAAAAATATATTATATAAACTTATTTAACTATATAAAACTATATATAATTAAAATTATAACTATATAAAGAATTTAAATTTAGCCCTTGTTTTTTTTTACTATTTAAACTAATTAAAATATACGCGCTTTTATATATTACGCTAATTATTGCTACTATAAAACAGTTAATAGTTATACGTAGTTTATATACTTTTAATTGTTTTTAATTAAAAGCTGCTAATGTTATATAAACTATATATACGTAATAATATAACTTTAATTTAATATTGCTTTTTTTTTTGCAGCAAGTTTTTTTTTTATAAAGTTAGCGTAGTTAAAAAAGCTATTTATATAAGCGCTAAAGCGTTAATAGCTTAAGTAGCACAAAAGCTAACAAACAAAGCATATATTAGCAATAGTTTATAGCTATTTAAGTATATAAGCTAGCAAAATTTATATAATTTAGCAATAAAAAATAATTAAGTTAACGTATAAAAAATAACAAGCAACATTATAATAAATTATTAACTGTTATATAAAATAATATACGTTAGTTTTTAACTAATTAAAATATAAGTTAATATTTACGCAATAATATTACTATAATTATGCAGCATAAAGTTAAAATGCTTTGTTTTTATTGTTTTTTTTTTTTTTTTTAATTTTAAGTATTACTTATATTAAAAACTTAAACATTTTGCGCATTATAAGTTTTTAACTAATTAAATATAAGTTAATGTTAACAATTAAAATATAAGTTAATGTTTATAATTAAAATATAAGTTAACGTTTATAAAGTAATATTATTGCAATTATGTTAGCATAAAGTAAAAATGCTTTATTTTTATTGTTTTTTTTTTTTTTTTTAATTTTAAATGTTATTTATATAAAAAACTTATATACTTAAAGCGCTATTAGTTTTTAACTAATTAAAATATAAGTTAGCGTTAATACAGTAATATTATTGCAACTATGCTAGTATAAAGTTAAAATGCTTTTATTGTTTTACTTTTTTTTTTTTAATTTTAAATGTTGTTTATATTAAAAACTTAAGCATTTAAAACATTGTTAGTTTTTATTTTTTTAATAGTATTAGTTGCTAAAATAAAGTAAAAAAAAATATAAAACATAATAAAACAAAGCGTATAACAAAGTGTATATAAAAGTATAACTAATAAATAAATATATTATTAGCGTAATGTTAATTAGCGTAATATTAGTTAGTTATTTGTTAAATTAGTTTGTTGTTAAATTAGTTTGTTGTTAAATTAGTTTGTTGTTAAGTTGGTTTGTTGTTAAGTTATATTAAAAGGAATAAAAATATATATATATAAAAAGTTATGCAATATATATATTTAAAATAAAGAAAAAAAAAAGTAAAAAACTAAAAAGCTTTAAAGGATATAGTAATTTATATATATAAAAAAGTAAAATATATTAACTTTTGTTATTTTAACAAGCTGCTCGGTTGTTATATTAGTTAGTTATTATATTATAATGTAAGTTTATTATAATATTAGTTAAAGTTTAACGCTAAGTTTAAATAAAGCTTAAAGTTAATGTTAACTTAAAGTTAAAGTTATTAAAGCTTAAAGTTAAAGTTATTAAAGCTTAAAATTAAAGTTAGCTTAAAATTAAAGTTATAATATAATTTATGTTAGTTTTTAAAATAATTACGTTATTAAGCAATTAATTAATATTGTAATAAAGTGCATTTAGTTATACTATTAGCGGATAATTTATTATAAGCAATAAATAATTAGTTAAACTTTAATAGTTATACAAAAAAATTAAATATAAAAAAACTAAATACGAAAAAATTAAATTAAATTTTATTACTATTTTATTATTAACTAGTTTAAAGTTAAAGTTAAGTTTTTTTAAAAGTAATATTAGTTTTTTAAACAGCTATAACATTAAGCAAACAATAAAAAACATAAAAATAAAGCTTATAATAAAATATATTTAATAGTATTATTAATATATAAAAGTATTTTTAGCAATAGTTAAACAGTTCGTTTTTACGTAAATTTAAAGTAAGCTATAATATAAGTTAAAGTTTACTTAAAGTTAAAGTTATTTAAAGGTTAAAGTAAGCTA
Source organism: Xylaria castorea (assembly GCA_022495115.1). Taxonomy (NCBI): domain Eukaryota; kingdom Fungi; phylum Ascomycota; class Sordariomycetes; order Xylariales; family Xylariaceae; genus Xylaria; species Xylaria castorea. Next base: position 7,720 of record MU382812.1, on the reverse strand, counting down.
TAAATAATAGTTATTTAAAAGTTAAAGTTCGTTTTTTAAAAAGCTATAATATTAAGCAACTAATTAAAAGCATAAAAATAAAGCTTATAATAAAGTATATATAAAAATATTATTAGCAGTTAATTTATTGCTAATAATAAATAGTTAGTTAAACTTTATATAAAATTAAAATAAGTTATAGTATAAGTTAAGTTTAACGCAAAATTAAAGTTATTTTAAGTTTATATTAGTTTTTTTAATAGCTATAACGTTTAAAAATTAATCGAAATAATAAAAATAAAGCGTATAATAAAACCTATTTAATAATACTATTTATAAACAAATATAACTTAAGCTTAAATTAATTAAGCGAACTTTATGCAAAGTTAAAATAAACTATAAAATAAGTTAAAGTTATTTTAAAGTTGCGGTTATTTTAACGTTATAGCTATTAAAAGTTTAAGTTAGTTTTTTTTATAGCTATAACGTTTAATAATTAATTAAAGCAATAAAAATAAAGTTTATAATAAAGCATATTTAGCAGTACTATTTATAAACAAGTATAATTTAAGCTTAAATTAATCGGGCAAACTTTATATATAATTAAAGTAAGCTATAATATAAGTTAAGTTTAACGTAAAGTTAAAGTTATTTTAAGTTTATATTAATTTATTTAATAGCTATAACGTTTAATAATTAATCGAAAAAATAGAAATAAAGCTAGCAATAAAGCGTATTTAATAATATTATTTATAAATAAATATAACTTAAGCTTAAATTAATCGGACGGATTTTATATAAAGTTAAAATAAGCTATAAAACAAGTTAAAGTTATTTTAAAGTTAAAGTTATTTTAAAGTTATAGTTATTAAAAGTTTAAAGCAGTTTTTTTTAAAGTTATAACATTTAACATTTAATTAAAAAAATCGAAATAAAGCTAAAAATAAAGCATATTTAGTAATATTATTTATAAACAAATATAACTTAAGCTTAAATTAATTGAACAAACTTTATATAAAGTTAAAATAAGCTATAATATAAATTAAGTTTAGCATAAAATTAAGGTTATTTTAAGTTTATAGTAGTTTATTTAATAGTTATAACATTTAGCGAATAATAAAAAAAATAAAAATAAAGCGTTTAATAAAGCATATTTAGCAATATTATTTATAAACAAATAAAACATAAGCTTAAATTAATTAAGCAAACGTTATATAAAGTTAAAATAAGCTATAAAGCAAGTTAAAGTTATTTTAAAGTTAAAGTAAGCTTAATATTAAAGTTATTTAAAATTTAAGTTAGTTTTTTTTGCAGCTATAACGTTTAATAATTAATTAAAGCAATAAAACTAAAGCTTATAATAAAGCATATTTAATAGTATTATTTATAAACTAATATAACTTAAGCTTAAATTAATCGGGCGAACTTTATTTAAAGTTAAAATAAGCTATAAAACAAGTTAAAGTTATTTTAAAGTTTAAATAAGCTTAATATTAAAGTTATTTTAAATATATATTAGTTTATTTAATAGTTATAACATTTAGTAATTAATTAAAAAAATTAAAATAAAGCGTGTATTAAAGCGTATTTAGTAATACTATTTGCAAAAAAATATAACTTAAACTTAAATTAATTAAGCAAACTTTATATAAAGTTAAAATAAGCTATAAAGTAAGTTAAAGTTATTTTAAAGTTTAAATAAGCTTAATATTAAAGTTATTTTAAGTTTATATAAGTTTATTTAATAACTATAACGTTTAACAATTAATTAAAATAATAAAAATAAAGCGTTTAATAATATATATTTAATAGTATTATTTGTAAACAATTATATTTAAAGCTTAAATTAATTAAGCAAACTTTATATAAAATTAAAATAAGCTATAGTATAAATTAAGTTTAGCGTAAAATTAAAGTTATTTTAAGTTTATATTAGTTTTTTAAATAATTATAGCAAATAATAAATAGCTAAAAATATAAAAATAAAACGTATAATAAAGCATATTTAACAATGCTATTTATAAACAAATATATTTTAAACAATAGTTAGTTAGTTAACTTTTAAATAAAATTAAAATAAGCTATAAAATAAGTTAAAATTATTTTAAGCTTAACATTAACTGCTAGTTTAAGTTATTTTAAAATTTATGTTAGTTTTTTTAATAGCTATAACGTTTAACAATTAATTAAAAAAATAAAAATTAAGCAGCTAATAAAGTATATTTAGCAATATTATTTACAAACAAACATAATTTAAACTTAAATTAATTTAGCAAACTTTATATAAAATTAAAGTAAGCTATAGCATAAATTAAGTTTAACGTAAAATTAAAGTTATTTTAAGTTTATATTAGTTTATTTAATAGTTATAGCTTTTAGCAATTAATTAAAGCAATAAAAATAAAGCGCATAATAAAATATATTTAATAATACTATTTATAAACAAATATAACTTAAGCTTAAATTAATTAAGCGAACTTTATATAAAATTAAAATAAGCTATAAAACAAGTTAAAGTTATTTTAAAGTTATAGTTATTTTAATAATATAGTTATTAAAAGTTTAAATTAGTTTTTTTTATAGTTATAACATTTAGTAATTAATTAAAGCAATAAAAATAAAGCTTATAATAAAGCATATTTAATAATATTATTTATAAACAAATATAATTTAAGCTTAAATTAATTAAGCGAACTTTATATAAAGTTAAAGTAAACTATAATATAAATTAAATATAGCGCAAAATTAAAACAAGCAGCAAAAACTGCTATTATTATTAATATAATAAGTATAATAATATAAAAATAGTAAACTATGTTATAAAAAAGTTAGCTAAAGCAAAAATTAAACTATAAAAAACGGCAGCTAAGTTTTTAAAAGTTTAACTTTTTTAAGCAAAACTTTTTTAAATATATAAAAACTGCTAAAATAAATATTTTATAACTTTTATTTATATTAAAAACAACTTATTTTTAAATAAACTAAAAAAAGTTATTTTTTATAAATATATAAACTTGTTAAAAACTTAGCGCTATAAAATATAATGTTTAAAAATATTAAGCTATATTATTAATTAATATATAAATATAGCGCAATATTATTAAAGCTTTTAATATTATTAAATTAATTATTAAATATTGCAAAAAATAAAGTATTATAAAAAACAAAGCATTATAAAAAATAAAGTACTATAAAAAATAGTACTGCAAAAAATAAAGCATTATAAAAAATAAAGCATTTAAAGCTTTATAGCATAAAGTTAGTACAGCTAATATTATAGCTAACTAATTATTTTGTACTATTTAACGTTTTACTTTTTTTTATTGTTATACTTTTGTTTTTATTTTACTATATTTTTATAAAAGCAGTTTAATAAAATATATTATTATATAATAATTTATGTATAAATGTTATTTATTACATAATAAAGCAGAAAAAAAAGAAAAACTGTTTGTTTAAAGCAAGCAAAAAATTTAAAGTTTATATATTATATTATATATAAGCTAAAAAACAACTGTTAAGCTTAACAAAATTAATTATAATATAAAAAAAAAGCAAACTTACATTTGTTTTTAATATATAAAAAAAGCAAACTTATATTTGTTTTTAAAGTATAAAAAAAGCTGTTTGTTTAAAATAAACAAAAAACTTATAGTTTATATATTATATTATATTTGCGTAATATAGCAGCTAATAAGCTTAATAAAATCAACCGCAATATAAAAAAAAAGCAAATTTATATTTGCTTTTATTGTATAAAAAAAGCTATTCGCTTAATATAAGCAAAAAACTTAAAGTTTATATATTATATTATATATAAAAACAAGACTTTTTTTGTTGCTAGCTATAATATTAATAATATTATAGCTTGTTTATATTATTAACTTTTTAAAAGTTGTTTTATTTATAACGTAATTTTTAGTAATAATAAAAAAAAAAAAAGCTTTAATATATATAATAAAAAAAAAAAAAAAAGCTGTTTAATTATAGCAAATAAAGTATTTAAAGTTTATATATTATATTATATTTACTTAATATAATAACTATTAAGCTTAACAAAATTAACTATAATATAAAAAAAAAATAAACTTATATTTGTTTTTAAAGTAAAAAAAAAGCAAACTTATAATAGCTATAAGTAAAAAAATAAGTAGCTGCTTTAACATTTATAATATAAAAAAAGCATATTTATTTTTAAAGTATAAAAAAAGCAAACTTATATTTGTTTTATAAACATAAAAAAAGCAAACTTATACTTGTTTTTAATGCATAAAAGCAGCTGTTCGCTTAAAGTAAGCAAAAAATATAAAGTTTATATATTATATTATATATAAAAACAAAACTTTTTTTATTGTTAACAGTTTAATTAATAATATTATAGCTTGTTTATATTGTTTATTTTTTAAAAGTTGCTATATTTATATTATAATTTTTAATAGTAATAATATTAAATAAAAATTTAATACATATATAAAACAAGTAGTAAAAAAAAGCTATTTGTTTATAATAAACAAAAGATTTAAAGTATATATATTATATTATATTTATATAATATAATAGCTGTTAAGCTTAACAAAATTAACTATAATATAAAAAAAAAGCAAACTTATATTTGTTTTTAACGCATAAAAGCAGCTATTTATTTAAAGTAAGCAAAAAAGTTAAAGTTTATATATTATATTATATGTTTTATTGTTAAAAATATAAATTTTTTTTTTGTTAACTATTAAATTTATAATATTATAGCTTATTTATATTGTTAACTTTTTAAAGGTTGCTTTATTTATATTGTAGTTTTTAGTAATAATAGTATAAAAAAAATAATTAATATATATATAAAGCAAATAAAACAAAAAAGCTGTTTGCTTATAATAAACAAAAAACTTAAAATATATATGTTGTTTTATATTTATATAAAATAATAACTGTTAAACTTAACAATATTAATTATAATATAAAAAAAAAGCAAACTTATATTTATATTTAACGTATAAAAAAAGCTTTTTGCTTAAAGCAAGTAAAAAACTTAAAGTTTATATATTATATTATATATAAGCAAAATAATAACTGTTAAGCTTAACAAAATTAATTATAATATAAAAAAAAAATAAACTTATACTTGTTTTTAATGTATAAAAAAAGCAAACTTATATTTGCTTTTAAAGTATAAAAAAAGCTATTTGTTTAAAATAAGCGAAAAACTTAAAGTTTATTTATTATGTTATATATAATATTATAAAAAACATTATTTTTTTTTTTGTTAATTGTTTAATTGTAAATATTATAGTTTGTTTATGTTATTAACTTATTTATAAGTAAAAACTAACTTTAAGTAAAGTTAAATTAAATTCTTATATAACGGGCATAAGCTAACTAAATGTTTAAAGATATAAATAAGTTTTTAAAAAGGAGGTAAAAATATATTATGTAAACTTATTTAACTATATAAAACTATATATAATTAAAATTATAACTATATAAGGAATTTAAATCCGGCGTTTGTTTATTTTTACTATTTAAACTAGCTATAATGCACGCGTTTTTTTATATTACGTTAATAGTTGCTGCTGTAAAACGGTTAGCAGTTGCGTATAGTTTGTGCACCTTTAACTATTCTTGATTAGGAGCTGCTAATGCTGTATAAACTATATGTATATAATAACGTAACTTTAATTTAACATTGCTTTTTTTTTTGCGGCAAGTTTTTCTTTTGTAAAGTTAGCGTAGTTAAAGAAGTTATTTGCATAAGCGCTAAAGCGTTAATAGCTTAAGTAGCACGAAAGCTAGCAAATAAAGCATATGTTAGCAGTAGTTTATAGCAATTTAAGTATATAAGCTAACAAGATTTGTATAACTTAGCAATAAAAAATAATTAAGTTAACGTATAAAAAGCAACAAATAACGTTATAATAAATTATTAACTATTATATAAAATAATATACGTTAGTTTTTAACTAATTAAAATATAAGTTAACATTTGCGTAATAATATTACTGCGATTGTACAACATAAAGTTAAAATGCTTCGTTTTTATTGTTTTATTTTTTTTTTTTAATTTTAAGTGTTGTTTATATTAAAAACTCGAACACTTTATACATTATAGGTTTTTAACTAATTAAAAAACAAGTTAGCGTTTGCTATTAAAATATAAATTAGTATTAGCGTAATAATATTACTGCAATTATGCTAGCATAAAGTAAAAATGCTTCGTTTTTATTGTTTTATTTTTTTTTTTTGATTTTAAGTGTTGTTTATATTAAGGACTTAGGCACTTAGAGCGCTATTAGTTTTTAACTAATTAAAAAACAGGTTAACGTTTGCTATTAAAATATAAATTAGTGTTAGCGCAATAATGTTACTACAACTATGCTAGCATAAAGTTAAAATGTTTCGTTCTTGTTGTTTTATTTTTTTTTTCTAATTTTAAGTGTTGCCTACATTAAGAACTCGGGCACTTAGAGCGCTATTAGTTTTTAACTAATTAAAAAATAAGTTAACGTTTGCTATTAAAATGTAAATTAATATTAGCGCAATAATACTACTGCAACTATGCTAGCATAAAGTTAAAATGCTTTATTTTTATTGTTTTATTTTTTTTTTTTAATCTTAAGTGTTGCTTATATTAAAAACTCGGGCACTTAGAGCGCTATTAATTTTTAACTAATTAAAAAACAAGTTAACGTTTGTTATTAAAATATAAATCGGTATTAGCGCAATAATACTATTGCAACTATGCTAGCATAAAGTTAAAATGCTTTATTTTTGTTGTTTTATTTTTTCTTTTTAATTTTAAGTGTTACTTATATTAAGGACTTGCACACTTAAAGCGTTGTTAGTTTTTAACTAATTAAAATTTAGGTTAGCGTTAGCGCAATAATACTACTGCAATTATGCCGGCATAAAGTTAAAATGTTTTGTTTTTATTGTTTTATTTTCTTTTTTTAATTTCGAGTATTGCTTATATTAAAAACTTAAGCACTCGGGAACATTATTAGTTTTTAACTAATTAAATATAGGTTAGTGTTTACAATTAAAATATAAGTTAGCGTTTGCGCAATAATACTACTGCAACTATTTTAATATAAAGTAAAAATGCTTTTGTTATTTTACTTTTTTTTTTTTAATTTTAAGTGTTGCTTATATTAAAAACTCGGGCACTTAAAACATTGTTAGTTTTTATCTTTTTAATAGTATTAGTTGCTAAAATAAAATAAAAAAAAATATAAAGCATAATAAAACAAAGCGCGCAATAAAATGTATACAAAAGTACAACTAGTAAATAAATATATTATTAATGTAATATTAATTAATGCGGTGTTAGTTAGCGCAGTATTAGTTAGTTGTTTGTTAAGTTAGTTTGTTGTTAAATTAGTTTGTTATTAAATTAGTTTATTATTAAGTTAGTTTGTTGTTAGGTTAGTTTGTTGTTAAATTATGTTAAAAAAAGTAAAAATATATACATATAAAAAGTTACGCAGTATATATATCTAAAATAAAAAAGAAAAAAAATAAAAAACTAAAAAGCTTTAAAAAATATAATAGTTTATATATATAAAAAAGTAGAATATATTAACCTTTGTTATTTTAACAAGCTGCTCGGTTGTTATATTAGTTAGTTATTATGTTATAATGCAAGTTTACTGTAGTATTAGTTAAAGTTTAACGTTAAGTTTAAGTAAAGCTTAAAGTTAATGTTAGCTTAAAGTTAAAGTTATTATAAGTTAAAGTTAAAGTTATTAAA
>MU382811.1:0-10523 GCA_022495115.1 Xylaria castorea | reverse complement strand
CTATAAAACAAGCATTATATTAATATATATATGTTAAATATTTATATTGTTATACGTTATATATATTAGAAAACGTAGTAAATAACAGGTTTGTTGGTGTGTTCTATTAAACGTGTGTCGCACACTATGTGAAAGTGGGTGGGTCCCGACACTGCGATTCGAAATGACAGTATCGGCATGTAGCCTGTATAAGATTTACATTCTACAGTACCCGGTCTCAAGCACCAACCACTTCATTCCACGTGATAGGTCCTGCATGCGGGATCTAAGCCTTAGGTGACTTCATTTGGACTTAGTCTCTTTTCGGTCATAGAAATGCACAGAAAAGGAGAGAGAGACTTTTACCTAGGTAGCGAGATTGGGGCCGAATATGGACGTATTTATCGCCCCCCTCCATTTCTCGTTTACTGTGGTGGGAGGAACTACCTGACAGCGAAGGGAAATCAGTAGAATGGCAACGCCAGATATTCGGTGAACTGGAAAACAAATAGGTAACGCCAGATTGGATCTCTGAACACATCTCACTATAGGGGTATGATTTTGTCAATCGTTAGGAAGGTGAGATAATAAGTACTTCATATACCTAAGCTCGAATGTGGCGAACTCGTATTCTTGCACCCGTTTCCATTGTACCAAGGCTGGCCTTTAGTGCCACGAGTGCGATGCGATGATTTCCTACTCGGGGAATACAAAGGGAATTTTAGGAGCTTTTGATGGTATGACAACTGTTTCATACTCCTTTTCGACTCTTCTCTTCTCTCTCAGGGCATTGCTAGGACAGCCGGTTTTCAGGGGGAGGGCTTGATCCCGTACTTCGCATCAGAACTACGAGACCAGGACGAGGACGATGGGCCTAAATAACTGATTCAAGCCTACAAATAGCATAGTAGTAATTCTTTATACCGTTTTGTGACCTAAGAAGGAATCATGATTTAGGATTTGATGGCTAGACTGCCGAGATGTTTCAAGACTTCCGCGATTGTTATTTCCCACTTGCCGGTGCATATCTCATGTCTCTCATCGAGTTCCATCGCATATTTCGTCTCGATATCACCAAGAAGACGCAGTATTGCACCAACTTTCTCCCTATAAACACAACGTGCTTACCGCATCATCGATCCCTTGTGAGTTTCTAGGTCAGGTACACACCGATGCCCAAACCCTGACCATCAATCCACCATCCTCGCTGACCCTTGGCAATGCACTCTTCTCGCAAGGGCGACGCCATGAACTTCGCTGCAAGCGCTCCCGGTATGGTGCTCTCACCTAGGCGTTGTGGGCACACCAGACCAGTGCAGTTGCCTGACACGATCTGATAGCAGCCTTCGATGAGCTTGACGTTGATGTCGGTTGGGAGGGCAGCGAATTGTTCAATCACATCGTCGCAGTCCTCAACTGGAGGTGCTGGGCCCTAGATGTAAGAGGTGAACTTGTTAGTCGAGATCATGCAGTATATAGGCTGGCACCTGACAGTACAAAGTTTACTCATTGTGATCAACCTTGTAATCGTTTGAAAATGATGAAAGTCACAGAAAGCAAGCAAGTGAATGTTATCCATCAAGAGATAGGAGGGATTTGATGAATAAGTGCTTTGCGCAGAAGCCCACTTACAAAGATTTCAGGGTGAGGGTCGTGGCAGCGATAGGTGGGACCATTGGGAGACTGGGGGAGCTTTCTTTCCTGGTGTTCATGCTTAATCGATCCTGCGTGAGGGTGATTAAAGCTGCGACCGTGATGGTGATGAAGAGGCAAGACCACGTTGTTGATAACATTGCCACCAGCTGCCAATGCCATGCCAAGGAGGCAGGCAAGATAGACAACAATAACTCTCAGAGCTGTGGCGTGCATCATGATTCTTGTAGAAGTGAGGTTGTTCTGAATCTAATAACTCTGAACTGCTGAATTGAGTGATAAACGCACACTTGAAGGCTTGGGCTGATTGTAGTCAGGAAATCGCGGTGCTTGAGCTTAGGTGTGACAGAATAAAGACGTGCTGCACTTGCACTAGGTGAGTTGCCGATGAGACTGGTAGATCATACGTATGGTCCTCAATTGGGAAGTGTGTGAATGCTAAAGGTCTGACGTGAAGGATCGCGTAGTTGGGATGCGTGTTGCCTAAGGCTGGAAGGAGCGTTTGCTTGGGTGTGCAGACATTCACCGGAATGAAGCTGGTACCTTCAGGTGCACTGAGATATGTAGCTTAGTTTACCGGTAGCTGCCACACTCTTTCCCTCACCAGTTAAGTCAAAGTGGGCAGTCGATGGTGCAAAGAAGAACAGCTGACCCAGGCACTTTTTATTTCACTTGTTCATGTCGAATAAACACCTCATATTGTACATGCCTACCTAACAGCAGGTCACACGTCATGATCATAATTTGTTACACCTTCCAAATGACACTACGTATCTGGTGGAACTCATGTCGGTTGATTTCATACTGGGCTTGACGTTTGCTGTCCTACCTGAACATTCAGTCTTGGTACAATGTTCTTTCATCTTCTACGTTGGAACCAACAGATTCAGAAGCTTCATACCATTGTAGGATTTTAGACGGAATACACTAAACCACAGCTCCCAACTTACCCCTATATAACCTTAGTATGAGTGATGTCAGCTTGTTATTCGGAGCTTATCCTAGGTGCCATATACAGGACGGGTACCAACACTTCGGTTAAGTAGGACCGGGTCTTTTATTTCACTTGATGATGTTTAGGGCCTCCTTTGTGCGATGATACTATGGATGTTCTGTGTAGGTACACTTGGGATGAGTAGAGCTTTTATTGTATGTCCTAATTGTCCTCATCCTTATTTCCTCAAGGGTGAATTTAGCATCAACCATACTATTACCCACTAAGCAGAAATTAAGACCTCATCAGTGTTCCCCACCTGGAGTAGCTGTAGATTCGTAAAGAAGTCCGTTAATAGAGAACGTGCTGCTAACTTCTCACTGACATTGTCTTTTGCTAGTATTTCCAGCTCGGGTGAGTATTCGATTCTGGAAATATGAGCTGGTGTGTCCAGGTCTCGCCAACCACTTTAGCGTATTCACGACAAGATAGCAACCTCAACCATGTTTGGGATTTGCATGCTCGAGATGGAGGCGGTAAGTGCCCCCATTGCCGTTGAGATTAGTAGAATCGCCCATGACAGAATATTGCCCTTCACGAACACAGCCCATGAGACTGTTGTTCGCCCAGTTATAGATCCACGAAGCGGTGCGATTGACAGTCTTCGCAACGTAGGGCTGAGCACAGAACCGGACATTGCAAGTATCATGGGCCCAGTTCAGACAGATGCCCGAATAGACTTCAAAATTTTGGTCTTTTAATGCCTGGAGCTGATCGAGTGCAGCCTGACAGTCGGTAATGCTTGCATCGCCCTGTTTACATATTAACTATACCGTACATAGGAAGTGGCATGTCTGGATAGGCAGGTGCGTACGCCATAGCAAGTATAGGCATCTCTTTTGTCAAGGACACGAGGGAGCCTCGCAACGGTGCCGGTGAGGGTATCACGGGAAACGAGGCGTGGGTTTCCAGAGATCGCAGCAGAGACAAGTAGTGCGATCTTCGTGAATTCCACTCCGAATAACAAGTTAACGATCTTCATGGTGACTGATTATGCGGTGATTGGTTGAAACAACGGCGGTAGTTGTCCTGGTCTTTCTGAGATATGGCAGTACAAGATCTAGATTTGGAGAGAGGACAAGTAAAAGTAGGAAGTACGACAGGCGAGCTCAAGTTTGAGATGTTGGGTAGACAGGTGGCAAGATTAGTAGTTGCTGATGATAAGGGTAGAGTATTCCGTACATGAAATCCTTTCGAGATTTAAATAATAACATGGCAGTGTCGTCCGGGTGGTAAAAGATTGACCTTCCTCCCCCGTGGTTCTGATCCTCTGCAGAACTGGACACAGTCACAGTTCCATTTGCACTGCAGCAACCCAACGCTAACCAATTGAATGTTGTACCTATCTGGATGTTATCTATCGGACTAATTTACGGACTTGTTCTACTCAAACACAGCCGGTCGCTCTTATATAAAGCAACCTGCACTTTTATTTGCGGTCGTCGGTGGGCGGTGTCGCGGTTACCAACACTCCTGACCGAAGGACGAACGCCACAGATCAACCCGAGATGCGGCTTGTTGCAGTCAAGTAGAAATGGGTAATCGCCTTTAATGTAGATACGATGCGTGTTACCCGAGGAAGGTGATCCGAGGTCTGCTAAGTGGTATTTCGTGGGACATGCACTTGTGCTCCTTGGGAGAAGGGCTTCCAAGTGGGTGTCCTGCGTACCACGAGGGCACTGACGAGTTCGTAAACCGCTATGGTGACAACGGTGCGTATGGAATAAAGTGACAAGAATGGTCTACCCATAAGCTTTTATGGAGTGTTCATGGCTGTCCGTATCACCTTGTACAGCTGTATTCCTGTTGCGGAACTGGAAATTGTGGTGATACCACATGAAAGCACAACTGGATGCACGATTTCGCATCGAGATCGAGTAAAGCAGGCTTAGGCTCAGGTCAGACTCAGGTTAACCCGGCTCTACAGCAATACCAGATCAATACCAGATATCCGGGTCTCGCAAGGGAGAAACATGAGAGAATGCACAACAGGCTGCCTATCAATGAGATCGACGACAACCTTTCCCATACCCGAGTTTAGCTAAAACACTTTGAGTCTTGACACTGCACATCAAAATTGTGTTTAATTGGTGCTTACCATCACGGAGGTAACAGAACGCCTCACCTTACCTACCATAAGTTAATATTCACAGCATTATAGCTCGGTCTTTCTGGTTCTTAGAGGGAAGGTATGAGGTATACTTCATTGACGAGTACCCTCGCGACAGTTTTCGAGTCAATTGCTCTATTCCATCTACGTATAGGGCGTCAATATCACTCTCGCGAGGCGGGTAGCAAAATAGTTGGCAGACCCAGTGGTGGTAACTACCTAGGTAGGTCTGCCAATTATTTTGCTACCCGCCTCGTCTCGTTCATTTTAGTACCCCATGAGCTATTACGTGATTGCCCATGCCCTGCTTAGCACCGGCCTAGACCAACCGATTGCGTGCGAGGCTACACCTCCTCCAGGATCTGTATTGTTAGTAGGGTATGGAGGCCCCGTAATCTACCGTTTTAAGCATAGACTCGTACATGGGCTCCCAGACAGTTACCTTTATCCTCACCCAAAACCCTAGTAGTTACTTTCAACTCAACCGAGCCCTGGTCTCTGCCCCGGTTAGATACCTTGGAATTGGTGGGTAACTAGCAATTTTACAAGTCTCGAAGTCTGGTTAACCCCCGGTTTAAACCCTGGTTTTCGTACCATACTAACAATACAGATCCTGGAGGAGGTGTAGGTATCGGAGCTTCAGGCATAAATCATTGCACTATGCCTATTTGGTAGGTAATCTTATCAGCTTAAATCCTTATTGACATTTTACCTTCGTACTCATTATGATGTGCATTCCCAATTTGCTGAAATCAATAGGTATAGTATATACACTACCTAGTTTTACGGGCAATTCACATGCGTGAAGTACGATAGATGCTAACACGTGTGGATTGGTCGGAGAAGGCCGACATGCTGTGGAGAGGTTGGTTTGGCAGTGTTCGTTCCTGTTGGTGATACCTGCATTTGTGCTGGTGAAACAACCGGAAGAAGAAATGCATGACCAGAGCAGAACCAGAGTTGGCGGAAACTGGACTAGTGGTTTGCGACGAAACGTTTTAGGATACTCTCTATCAGTCAAGCTCGAGACAAAATGGTGCACTCAGGTAATGTACAATACTTAATTAGCGTAGTAATAGGTAAGTATTTATGTCGGACAAGACCACTTAACAGCAGGGTTTGGATAAATTAGTATTAATATTTAGTATTTACTTACTTACTAGCAATACTATTAGTATTAGTAAGTATTAGTATAAGTAATACTAATATTTATTAAGCTTAATAAATACTAGTAGTTTTAGCTAGTAAGTAAATAAGTATTTAAGTAATACTAGTGTACTAATATTAATGTTTTACTTTAAATTTATATATAAAAATAATTAGAAAAATTTAAAGAAAATTAATAAAAATAAAGCGTTAAGCCTATTTAAATAATATTAATAATAAGCTAGTCCTTAATATAGTTAGTATAAAAAATATATAAAAATATATATATATATAATGTTAAAAAATTAAATAAAATAGCATTTAATTTTAAAAAAATATATTATAAAGCTAAATTTAAAGCTTTATTTAATTATATTTAATACGTATTATTATTTAAGGTAATTAACTAAAATAATAGCATAATAGCTTAATATATAATATATATTAAATGTTAAATTATGTTATAAACCTACTAACTAGTAGGTAGCTTAGTTAAGTGGTTTATGTAGCTAGTAAGTATAGCTGCAGGATATAAGGTATAGCTGTTTGTATTCACTAAGGTTATAACTGTAGTAAATACTTAACTTGCCTGCTAATCCTGTATATATTGGCTGCATACACTTATATTTTAAACTTTTCCTTCCTTTTTTTTTTAAGTAAAATATTCTTTCCTAATATAAGTAAAATTAAGTGTTTAAACTTTTTGCTTATGTTATATTTATTATAAATTAGCAGTATTGCTTATATACAAATATAACTTATGTATAACTAATAGTTTTATCCGTTATATAAATAAAATAAAAAGTTGCGCATAAACTGTGCATAAACTATTATTTATTTATATAGTTTCCTTTTGTATAAGTAAAACTAGCTTGCTTTTTTACTTTTTAAAAAAATATAAATAAATATAAACAACAATAAGTTTATTTTTATACTTTATATAAATATATATATATAAAAGTAAAAGCTATTAATATTAATTAATAGTTATATTAGCGATTATAAATTAACAAAATAAAAAAACGAAAGCTTACTGTTAAAAAAACAGTTTTTATACTATTTTTTAAAACGGTTTATATAAAAAAAAAAAATTTAGTAAATTTTAATATAAACTAAAACAAACGTATTAACGTTAATTTTTTGTACAATTTAAAACTAAAACATATTTGTTTAACTATTAACTATATTAACTTAATTTATATAATATAAAACTAAAATATATTTGTTTAATTGCTAACTATGTTAACTTAATTTATTTTTATATAACTAATTAAAAAAAATAGTAAGTTATATTTATATTTTTTTAACAACTATAGTAATAATATTATTATTAAACGTAAAAGATTTTATTTTTACGTATAAAAAAATAAGCATTAGTATAAACATATTTATTAAAATTTAAAAAAAAAAAACTAATAAAAAATATTAAAACATTTTTATTAACTTTATAAAACTATTTAATTTTTAAAAAATAACTATATATTTTAAACAATGTTTATATAAATACGTATAAATAAAAATTAAAAAATAACAAATTAGTTAAATGTTTTTTTTAGTTATATAATAAATATAAACAGCGTTTATTAAAAATTAAATAGCTTTATTGCTTATATTTAAATTTTAAATATTATTCGAATTATTATTATATAAAGCTTTTAAAAAGCTTTTATAGTTTAAAACAAATATATTGTATTTTTTGTATAAAAATGCTAGTTAGTTTAATGTTTTACAAACAAATATATATTACGTTTTAGCTTACGTTTTTTTTTTGTTATATATAATTAGTAAACTAACATTTGTTTTTTTTATAAATAAAGCATTTTTTTTTAAGTTTATTATATAATTTTTAAAGCTTTTAGTTTTTATATTTTTTATTATTATATAACTTTTTCAAGTAGTTAATATTATATTGTTTATTTATAAAATATGCTTTATTTATATAAAACTAGCTTATTTTTTAGTTTATAAAAATTTATAGTACTATTTTTAAGTTTAAAAATAAAGTTTTATATATAAGTTTTATATTTATAAAAGCAGTTTTTAATTAAAATATTTTAAAATATATTTGTATAACAGCTATATAAAAAAATATTTTGCTTTTATAGCTAGGTTTTAATATACGTTAAATAAATTAAAGTTTATTAAAAGGTTTTTTTAATATTTTTAATAGGGAATTGATAGGGACGCATGAAGAATTGATACGGACGCATGATCTTAGGCACGCATGACTTTTTACAGGCTCCCATTGGCTCAAAAATTAATTGTTAGTGCACCTTGTCTTTCCTACCGTTCAAATTGTACTTGCACCCAACTGTAGATTAACCACCAGCAAGACAAGCCCTTGCAATTGCAGACCCCTCAATTGCAGACCTTGCATTTGAAGCTATTCGCAGACCCCTCAATTGCAGACCCTTCAATTGCAAACCCTTCAATTGCCGACCTGCATTTGAAGCTATTCGCAGACCCTGCAATTGCAGACCTTGCATTTAAAGCTATTCGCAGACCCTGCAATTGCAAACCCTTTAATTGCAGACCCTTCAATTGCAGACCTTGCATTTGAAGCTATTCACAAACCCTTCAATTGCAGACCCTTCAATTGCAAACCCTTCAATTGCAGACCCTTCAATTGCAGACCCTTCAATTGCAAACCCTTCAATTGCCGACCTGCATTTGAAGCTATTCGCAAACCCTGCAATTGCAGACCTTGCATTTGAAGCTATTCGCAAACCCTGCAATTGCAGACCTTGCAATTGAAGCTATTCGCAGACCTTGCAATAGACCTGTTGCAATAGACCTTGCAAAGTTTGCGAATAGCTTCAAATGCAAGGTCTGCAATTGAAGGGTTTGCAATTGAAAGGTCTGCAATTGCAGGGTTTGCGAATAGCTTCAAATGCAAGGTCTGCAATTGCAGGGTCTGCGAATAGCTTCAAATGCAAGGTCTGCAATTGAAAGGTCTGCAATTGAAGGGTTTGCAATTGAAGGGTCTGCAATTGAAGGGTCTGCAATTGAAGGGTCTGTGAATAGCTTCAAATGCAAGGTCTGCAATTGGATGCACTAGGTCAATAAATGGGGCTGTTGTGGCTAGATGTACTGCGGGGCAGATTTTAGGTTGGTCCAATTGAAAAGTCATGCGTCCCTAAGATCATGCGTCCGTATCAATTCTTCATGCGTCCCTATCAATTCCCTTTTAATATTAGCTTATTAAAATTGTTTTATTTTATTTATATAAAACTTATAGTTGTTTAATTAGCAAAATATTAGCTATAGTTTACTTTTATATTAAAATATATATTTAACATTATATATATTTTATTTTATTTTTATATAAGTTTAATATAATTAATATAATATTGTTTAACTTAACTTTTTAGCATAGTTAAAAATATTATATAGTATTACTTTTTTATAATTTTAAGTTAATAATAAGTTAAAATAAAAATATAAGCTTTATTATATAATATATTATATAACTTTTTATTATAGTTTTAATTTAATTTTAATTTTAAGTTAATTTACAAAATAGCTTAAAGTTATACGGCTATTTTACTTGTTTATATTATAAAAAAAAACCGTTTTATAGTTAAAGCTAAAGCTAAATAAAACCTTTATATATTAAAAATTGCTTGTTAATTTTCTTTATATACAAAAACTTTGTTTTATATTAAAAAAGTAATTTGTTTATATTAA
Organism: Xylaria castorea; assembly: GCA_022495115.1. Taxonomy (NCBI): domain Eukaryota; kingdom Fungi; phylum Ascomycota; class Sordariomycetes; order Xylariales; family Xylariaceae; genus Xylaria; species Xylaria castorea. Next base: position 954 of record MU382811.1, on the reverse strand, counting down.
ACATATAATTTATTATAGTTTTAACTTTTAACTAGCTAATCTTTTATATATTATTTAAATAAATATATTGTTACGTTATAAATTGTTTTTTTATTAATTTAATTAAACTGTTAAAGTTATTAAGCTTAATAACATTAAATACTTTTGTTAGTTTTTACGTTAAAAAAAATAAAACAATAGTTTTTTTAGTTTAACTTTTTAAAGGTTAAAAACGTGCTAATTTATATTTATAACAAGTGTTAATAAATGTTTTATAAAAAGTTTATGTTTAATTTTACTTTTATTATAAAAAGAATATAATAAAAAAGTTATAAAAGTTAAATGTAGCAAAAACTAATAGCTTAAGCTTAATTTTTAAACTACGTTTTTTATAGTATAAGCTAAATTTAAACTAACAACTTTTTGCATATAAACAAAAAACAAGTTTATTTATAAAAAAAGCAGTTAAACGTTTAACTATTACGCTATTACATTATAGTTTTAATTTAATTGTTATATTTTGTTAAAAATATTAAATAAGTTTAAGTTAAAGTTGCTGTTTTATATAATATATATAAAAAGCAGCTAATAAATAAATTTTTATATAATAATAATATAAAAATTTAATATGTTTTTATACAAAAAATGTTTATAGTATTTTTAGTTAAAGCTTTTGTTTTAAAAATATTAAAACGTATATTTAATATAGTTTATTTATATAAAAAAAGTGCAAAAGTTAAAACGTTATATATAAAAAAAATAAAGTTTAAAACATTTAAAATGTTTTATTATATAAAAAACAATATAAGTTGTTTAATTAAAAAAATAACAAATTTATATTATTATTAAAACTTATTATATAAGTTAATTTTTTATTATATTTAATTATAACAATAAGCTTTTTTTTAAATAAATAAACAATATATAAAAACTAATATATTGTTTATTTTTAAAAGTTAACTTTATAAAACTATA
>MU382810.1:0-10850 GCA_022495115.1 Xylaria castorea | reverse complement strand
TATAAACTTAAATATATTTTAAATAGCTAAATTATTAATTTTAGCTACGTTTAATTTTTAAAACAAAGTTTTTAATATATTAATTATACTGTTTTGCTTTAATTATATAACTAATATATAGCTTTTTTTTTTTTTTGCAAAAATAAACGCAGTAAATAATATAACTATTTTTTAAAGTTTGCTTTTTTGTTTTAGCTATAATTGTTTAACAGCTTATAGTTAGTTATATAAAATATTTTGCTTTTTATATAAAAAGTTCAAAAAAGTTTTTTGTTTATAATATAGTTTAACTTATATATAACAAAATTTTATAAGTTTATTTATTATATTAATAATAATGTTTTAATTTTTAATTAAAAAAAATTTGTAAAGTTTAATTTAACTTTTGTTTTTTTTTAAACTATAATTTTATTTTATAAAAATAAAAATAACATTTTATATAATAAAAAAAGTCCGTTTTTTATATATATAGCTTAATTAACGTTTACTTTTATATAAATATTTTATAATATTTTTATAGCTTTTTATATAACTTTTGCTTTTTTTATAATATTAAGCAAAAAAAGCAAATTATTATTAATTTTAAAGTATACGCTAAAAACTAGTAAAAGTAAAACTAAATTATTTAATTTAGCTATATTGTTTAATATTTTTATAGCTATTTAAAATATTATTTTATTGTTTATATAATAGCTAACTTTTTTATATAAAATGTTAAACATATAATAAAGTAATATATATGTTTATTTAATTTTATTAATAGTTTAATATGTTTTAATAAACATGTTTATATATAATGCTTTAGTTAATTATATATTATTATAAAAAATTTTTAACGCAAAGTTTATATTAAAGTTATATATAATAAAATTTAGCAGTTTTTAATATATAAATATTTAATATTAGCAAAATATAGTTTAAATGTTATATATAAATAAAAATTTTAAAAACTTTATTACTTAAAATAAAATGTTTATATTAATAACATATAAAGTTAATTATTTATTAATTTATATAACGTTAATTATAATTTTATAGTTAAAGTTAAAATTGTTTATTAAAAAAAACTTAAATTTTTTAGAAAATTTGTTATATAATTAACAATAATAGCAGAATTTTTTAATTTTTTTTAGTATAAAAACATTAACGTTGTTATATTTTGCTTTTTTTAAAACAATATGTAGTTTTTTTACATAAAAGTGTTTAAACTACTTATAAAACTTTTAAAGCTTTATTTTTATAAAATAAACTATTGTTTTTTTTTTAGTTAATATTAAAAAATAAATGTTTTTATTTTTATATAATAAAAACAGTTGTTTTATTTTTTTATATAATAACGTTTAATATATTATTAAAATATATATATAATTTATCCGCGTTATAAAAAAAATAAAAAATAAAAATAAAAGCTTTAAAAATATAAAACATTATTTGTTTAACTAAAGTTAAAATATTTATTGTTTTAATTGTTTTAAAGCTTAAAATGTTTTTAAATTAAATTAAAATATTGCTTAAAGTTTAATTTATTTATATAAAAAAGTTTTTTTATATAAAAGTTTTAGCTTAAGCTTTTTTTATAATTAAAACTTTTGTTACTTTAATGTTTTAAAAAATGCTTTAATATTTTGCACTATATTAGCTTTTAAAAAAAAATTGTTTATAAAAGTTTTTTTGTTTTAAATATAAATATTTTTTTTAGTTATATAATAAATATAAGCAGCATTTATTAAAAATTAAATAGCTTTATTATTTATATTTAAATTTTAAATATTATTTAAATTATTTTTATATAAAACTTTTAAAAAGCTTTTATAGTTTAAAACAAATATATTATATTTTTTATATAAAAATGCTAGTTAATTTAATGTTTTATAAACAAATATATATTACGTTTTAATTTATGTTTTTTTTTGCTATATATAATTAATAAATTAATATTTGTTTTTTTTATAAATAAAGCATTTTTTTTTAAATTTATTATATAATTTTTAAAACTTTTAACTTTTATACTTTTTATTATTATATAACCTTTTTAAGTAATTAATATTATATTGTTTATTTATAAAGTATGCTTTATTTATATAAAACTAGCTTGTTTTTTAATTTATAAAAACATATAATATTATTTTTAAGTTTAAAAATAAAGCTTTATATATAAGTTTTATATTTATAAAAGCAGTTTTTAGTTAAAATATTTTAAAAAATACTTATATAATAGCTATATAAAAAAATATTTCGTTTTTATAGCTAAGTTTTAACGCACGTTAAATAAGTTAAAGCTTATTAAAAAGTTTTTTTAATACTTTTAACATTAACTTATTAAAATTGTTTTATTTTATTTATATAAAACTTATAATTGTTTAATTAGCAAAATATTATTTATAGTTTACTTTTATATTAAAATATATATTTAATATTATATTTATTTTATTTTATTTTTATATAAGTTTAATATAATTAATATAATATTGTTTAATTTAACTTTTTAATATAATTAAAAATATTATATAATATTATTTTTTGCTATAGTTTTAATTTAATTATTATATTTTATTAAAAGTATTAAATACATTTAAATTAAAGTTATTATTTTATATAATATATATAAAAAGCAACTAATAAATAAAATTTTTATATAATAATAAAATAAAAATTTAATATGTTTTTATATAAAGATTTTTTATAGTATTTTTAGTTAAAGCTTTTATTTTAAAAGTATTAAAGCGTATATTTAATATAGTTTATTTATATAAAAAAAGTATAAAAGTTAAAATATTATATATATAAAAAACAAAGTTTAAAATATTTAAAATATTTTATTATATAAAAAGCGGTATAAATTGTTTAATTAAAAAAATAGTAAAGTTTATACTATTATTAAAGCTTATTATATATATTAACTTTTTATTATATAAACGTTTTTATAGTTATATAGTTTTATTACGTTTAATTATAACAATAAACTTTTTTTTAAATAAATAAACAATATATAAAAACTAATATATTGTTTATTTTTAAAAGTTAACTTTATAAAACTATATAATTTGTTATTTTTTTATTTTTATTTATATATACTTATATAAACATTGCTTAAAGTACGTAGTTATTGTTTTAAAATTAAATAGTTTTATAAAGTTAATAAAAATATTTTAATATTTTTTGTTAGTTTTTTTTTTTTAAATTTTAGCAAGTATGTTTATATTAATGCTTATTTTTTTATATATAAAAATAAAGTGTTTTATGTTTAATAATAATGTTATTATTATAGTTATTAAAAAATATAAATATAATTTACTGTTTTTTTTAATTAATTATATAAAAATAAATTAAATTAATATAGTTAACAATTAAACAAATATATTTTAGTTTTATATTATATAAATTAAGTTAATATAGTTAATAGTTAAACAAATATATTTTAGTTTTAAATTATATAAAAAATTAACGTTAATACGTTTATTTTAGTTTATATTAAAATTTACTAAATTTTTTCCTTTTATATAAACTGTTCTAAAAAATAACATAAAAACTGTTTTTTTAACAATAAGCTTTCGTTTTTTTATTTTGTTAATTTATAATTGTTAATATAATTATTAATTAATATTAGTAGCTTTTGCTTTTATACGTATATACTTATATAAAAGTAAAAGTAAACTTATTGTTTATTATATTTATTTATATATTTAAAAAATAAAAAAACAAGCTAGTTTTGCTTATATAAATAAAAACTATATAAATAAATAATAGTTTATGCGCAATTTATGCGCAACTTTTTATTATATTTATATAACAAATAAAACTATTAGTTATATATAAGTTATACTTATATATAAGCAATACTGCTAATTTAACATTATTATATATTTATTATATAAAAATTAAGCAGCTTAAATTTTTTTAACTTTAAAAAAACAATAAGCTTAAAAGCTAACAATTAAACTTTATATAAACAAAGTTATTATTACTTTTAGCAAACTTTTTAAAAAGTTAAATATAATAAAAATTAACAAGCTTGTTATATAAAATATTTTTAATTTTATTATATATAATTTAAACATATATAGCAAAAAATATATTTTTAAGTTTTGCTTTATATAAAAAATAAAAAAAAAACTATTAAACTATATAAAAAGTTAAAACTAGTTATATAAAAATATAATAATGCTAAAAAAAGCATAATTTTAACTTAATTGCTAACAATTTAATAAATAAGCTAATAGTTAATTTTAGCTTTTAAACTTATTTTTATATAAAACTTTAAAATATTATATAAACTTAAAAACATTATTTAAACATATATATAGTTTGTAAACAAACTATTATATAATATTTTTATTTATTTACTTTTAAAGCTAAAAAACTAATATTTTTTAAAAACTATTTTATATATTATATAATTTTTATATAGCTTAACTAAATTAAAATTATACTAGTTTAAAACTTATTATTAATATTACTAAAAAAAGCTTAAAATATAAATATTAACGTATAACTTATGCTTTTTTTTTATATATAATAACTTAAAAACTTTTAAAATAACTAAAATATAAACAAATAATATTTTTAGCTTTATAATATTAAACTTTTTAGCATATAAAAAAAAAAAGCTTAAATAAGCAAAATTTTATATAAAGCTAAAAAAAACATTATTTTTTAATTACTTAATTAAATTTAATAATAAAAAAATTTTTTTGTATAAAAGTAAAATTATTATAATTTAAAAAAGTTAAGCTAAAAATTTAGCTAAAATTAACTTTTATATAAAAAGTTTTGCTTAAGCTTATATTTTTTAACAAGCTTATAATATATATATTAATAATATATATTAACTAAAAGCTATATATAATTTAGCTATAGCAGCTTAAATAATTAAGCTATAATTATATAACATTAAAATATTAAACAAGCAAATTATATAGCAAAAAAGCAACTTAATTAAAAGCTTTATATTTATTTTATTTAATTTTTATTATATAAAGCTGTTTATTTTTACAAATAGTTTTTTTGCAAATAATATAAACATAACTTTTTAGCTTAGCTTTATTATTATATTTATAGTTAAAACTTATATAAAAAACTTAATAAACTTAAACTTTAAAATTAAAAACAATATTATATACTAAAACTTAAGCAAATATAAACGTATTATATAAAGCGTTTTAGTTAGCAAGTTATATAATATAATTAATAAATTTAATAATGTAATCGTTTTTTATATAACTTTTTAAAAAATTATAAAAGCATTAAACTTATTTTTTATATTTGCTATATTATGCTTAAACTTAAAATTATTGTATAACTGTTTAATTAAGCTAAAAATAACGTAAAAAAAAAAACTAATAATTAATATTATGCTTTTTTAAAAATTATATAAAAAAAAAAGAATTTTTAAAGTATAATAAATTAATAGCAAAAATAATTTAGCAAATATATTTATTAAGCATGTTTTAAATTAAACATTAAAAACTTTAGTTTTTATTAACAAACTGTTCGTATAAGTTAAAGCACTTGTTAAAAAACTATAAAAAGTTATATATAATAGCTTAAAGTATTTTATATAATAGTTTAAAATATTTTATATAATAGCTTAAAGTATTTTATATAATAATTTAAAATTATATAAAAGCAAATATTATATATAAGCATAAAAAAAAATAAAAAAAGCAAAAAACTTATAAAAACTTATATTTATACTTTAAAAAGCTTAAACAAAAAAAACTACTTTAAAAAGCTTAGCTAAAAACTACTTTAAAAAGCTTAAACAAAAACTACTTTAAAAAGCTTACGCAAAAACTACTTTTTTTTTTTTTTTTATAAAAATTTAACTATAAATAAAACAATAAACTTTATATAAACGTTAAACATATATATTATATATATTACTTTAAAAACTAAAAACTTAACAATAAACTTTAAAAAACGTACTATTATAGTTATAACAGCTATTACGCAAACTGTTTTAATATAAACTAGTTATAAAGCTATTATAATTTTAAACTAAAACAGCTTAAAAATAGCTTTTATAACAAACAAGCTTAGTTTAAGCATTAGCAAAATTATTGTTAAATAATATTTTAAAAATAATATTATAAAAAAAAGCAACAATAATAATGCTTTTTTTTTGTTGCTATATAATAAAACAAATTAATAAGCAAATATAACATATTAAACAACGTTTATATAAAAAAAAAACAAAAATATATATACATTTATATAAAAAAACTATATAAAAGTTTAATAAGCTAAAGTTTTTATAAAAAAACAATATATTTTTATAACGCTATTATTAATTATATAAAAAAAGTTGTTAAACTAAACAACTTTGTTAAATAAAGCAAGCATAAAACGTAAGCAAGCAAAAAGCGCAATAAAAACAATAATAATTATATTGCTATTGCTGTTAATAATGCTACTTTAGCTATTAGTACAACTTTTATAGCAGCTAAAAAATTTTACATACAATAATAATAATAATAATAATAATAATAATAATAATAGTACTATTATTGCTAATATTATTGTTGTTATTATTGTTATTATTATTGTTATTATTATTATTATTATTATATAAGCTATTATTTTAAAGTTAATATAACTTTAAAATTATAGCTAAAAATATACGTATAATATATATATATATATATATATATATGCACGTTTAAAAAAAAAAAAAAAAAAGGAAAAAAGGAAAAAATTGTACGAAAAAATTTTATTTATATATAAAAGTAGCAAATTTTGCACTTTTTTTTTAATAATATACGTTTTTAACAAGCTAAAACCAAAAATAGTTATAGTTTATTTTTCTTTTATTTTTTTTACGCATAAACTATTTTTTTAACACGTAGTTATATAATATATATATAATAAATAAGTTAAAAAAGCTATTTAAAATTAACAATTTAATATGTTATTAAGCAATTATATTAACTATAAAATAGCTATATATTATAGCTTATACTTTTTTTGCGTTTAAAGTTTTTTAAGTTTTATTAATAAAGTAGTTGTACAAAAAAGTATTATAGTTAAAAAAAAAAAAGCTAATATTAAAACATTAATGTTAACTATATATAAAACCTTTTATATAACTGTTTAAATAACTTGTTAGCTTAATTAAATAAGCGGTATATATATGTAAAATTTTTTGCTTAAGCAAAAAATCTTACGTATAAAAGCTTTATTTTTTTTTTTAGTAAAAAATAAAATTAATACATAAGTTATTTGTTTTATACGTTTTATTTACATATAATATTATACTTTTAGCTATTTAACAAAAAACGTATTAAAGCTATTATACGTAATATAAAGCTTAAATTATTAATGCGTACAATAGTTAAAAAGTAAAATATTTTATAAAAATAAATAATAAAACGTTTATAAAATGTTTTTATTAAAAAAAAGCTTAATTAAAACTTTTAAATACTTTTTTTATATTTAAAACGTTAATTAACAACTTAAACAATTAGTTAAGCTAAGCTAAGCTTTATATTTTTATTAGTTAAATTTAAGCTAATAGTTTAATATATAGTTGTTGCTTTTAAAAGCAAACATTAAATCAAAAGTAATTAATACGTCCGTTTTTTCGCTAAAAACTTAAAAGTAAAAACTGCAAAGTTTTAAATTATTAACTATTTAAAAGTAAATAAAGCTATAGCTATAAATATTAACTTGTTTATAAACTGCTTAAAAGCTTTAAAAATTGCTAATATTTTATTTAAACGTTTTTATAATATAAACAAAATAAAAATAGCTAAAAGCGTTAAAAATAACTATTAAATAATTATTAAAGCTAATAACTATATAGCTTTTAAAAAAAACATTAATTAAAGCAAATAAATTATTATATTAAAATATATTAACGTTAATAAAGTAGTTTTTTTGCTAGTTATAATTTTTAAAGAACTTAAAGTATAACATTAATAGTTTTTTAATAATAACTTTAGCTTTTAAAAAAATTAACAGTTTATTTTATTGTTTAAAAAGTAAATAAGTAATAAAACAAGCATAAACTAGCTTAAAAACGTTTTTATTTTTTTTATTTAAGTTTATTATAGTAATAAATAAGTTATTTTAGTATATAATAGCTATAATTTATATATAAACAAAAAGTTTTTATAGCGTTATATATAAAACAAAGTTTAATTAATGTTTTATAAACTATATTATTTTTATATAATATAACTGTTAAATATAAAAGTTTTTAGCTTAATAAAAAAAAAGCTTAAATTGTTTTTTAAAAACTATTTTAGTGCTATATTAAAAGTAAAACTTTTAAAAAAAAAATGTTAAAAGTGTATTATTTAGTAAAACTTAAAGTTTTAAACGTATATAACATTAAAAAAGCTTAACAAACAGCTAAAATTTATTCGCAAAATTGTTTAAAGCTATTATTATTAAAATATATAATTTTTAAAAACGTAAATATAACTAAAAGCTAGCTAAAAGCATTTATTATATAAAAACAGCTTTTTATATTAAAAAATATAATAAACAAGCTTTATATAAAAAAGTAGCTAACGTAATTATTATAAAAGCGTATATATTACGTATATACGTTAAACATTAACTATAAAATTATAATATATATTTAGCATATATAATTAATATTATAAATAAAAATAATTTTTTATATTTATTTTTTAAAATTTAGTATATTATTTTGCGAAACTATTGCGAACGCTTTATAAGCTAACTTTTAATATTTTTTTATTTTTATACTTAAATAATTATAACATAATATTTAAATAATAAAAAATTAAAATAATTATATAGTTATAAACTATTATATAATTAAACTATAGTTATAAAAAAGCTAACTAAAAACTAACTTATAGCAATAAAAGCAAAACTTTTAAAAATAAACAAAACTATATAAAATAATTATATAATAAAAAGCATTAAAAGTTTAGTTTTTTAAATAAATAATTATATAACAATTAACTATTGTTTAAAAAAATATTAATATAAGTATTATAATTAATAGTTTAAAATATATTATTAAATAAATAACTAATAAAACTATTTAGTTTAAAAACTAGTTATATAATAATTTAAAACAATATAAAAACGTTTATTTATAATTGTAAAAAGTTTAACTAAAAAGCTATTATAGCTAAAATAAAAAACTAAATTATTATTATTAAAAAAAACAACTAATAAAAGCTTAAACGTAATAAAGCTATTTAAATTATATAAGCGTTAAATTAAACAGTATAAAATATTTAAACTAATTAACAATTTTATTATAAAACGTTTAAATATATAAATTTAAAATTAAACGTAACTTTAATAAACTTTTAAAAGTTTATTAAACAAAAAAATATAAATTTTAAACTGTTTAAACGCACTTTTTAAAAATAGTTAATAAAACTGCGCTAAAAAAAAAACGAATTTTTAAAAAACTTTTTTTTTAAATAGCAAGTTTTAGTACAAAAACTAAAAAAAAAATGCTAATTTAAAAACAATTTAAAGCTAGCTTTTAATTATTAATATAAACTTTAAAACAAAGTTAAAAAAGCTTTTATTTAACAAAAGGTTTTATTTAAAAACGTAGTTATTATATTTTATAAAGTAAAAAAGCAATAAAGCATATAATAGTAAAATAAGCTTATAAAGCTAAATTAAAAAAAACTTTATATTAATAGCTTTATAAAACTTTATGCTATAATAAACAATATTTAAATAAATAAGCTAAAAAAAAAGCTATATAAATAATATAATTGTTAAATAAATGTTAATTATAACAAGTTATAAAAATTATAAAATAATAAACTAATAATTTATTATTATTATTAAAAGCTAAAATATTTAATAAAAAATTGTTTTAATAAAAAATAAAAACAATAGTTAAATAAAAGCTACTAAATATATAAAATATAATTGTTTATATTTAAAAAGCTAAAACATATATAAAACGTATAAACAATATAATTAAACGTTAAAAAAAAGCTAAAAAGCAAGCTAAAATAAAAGCGTACGTTTAATTTACTTTAGCTAAAAAATTTAAAACGTTTAATATAAACAAGCTTTTTAAAGCTTATAAAATATTATAATTAAATAACAATAAAAAGCTAAAAAACATAATAATAAATATAAATATTAAAGCATAAGTTAATATAGTTTATAAAAATTTAGCGCAAAAAAAGCTTTAATTAATTAATATATTAATTTTATTTTTGTTTAAAGCTAATAAAAAAGCATTAAAATATTAAAGCGTTTATAAAACTATTTTAAAAATAACAAATATAAAAAGTACTACTAAAATTTTTATATAAATGTTTTTTATAATTAAGCATAATTAATTAACGCTTAAGTTTTTATTTTTAAAACTAAAAATAAAACAACTAAAAATAACTTTAAATATTATATTAAATTAATAATATTTTAAAAAGTTTAAAAAAATTAACTTAAAAAAGTTTGCTAATATAATAGTTAGCAATAAACGCGCTTTTATAGCAAATTTAACATAAGTTAAATTAAAAAAAAAGCTATTTTTTAAAAAAATTAATAATAACTTAGTTATAAAAAATATTATATAAATAAATTTTTTATAATATTTTTATAATTTTATTTATATATATTTTAAACAAGCAATAAAAAAATTATTTATATTATAAAAAGTAAAACATGCTATTAATTTAATAAAAAAAGCTAAAATATTTTTTAGTTTAATTTATTTTACTATAAAAATTTAACATAAAATGCTTAAAAAATATTTAGCAAAAAACTAAAAAAGTAAAAAAATATACTATTTAAAAACAAATATAAAAATATTTATATTGTTTATACTTAAATAAAATAAAATAATATATTTATATATAAACTATAAAAAATTAAACAAAATTATAACAAAA
>MU382809.1:0-11033 GCA_022495115.1 Xylaria castorea | reverse complement strand
TTTTTTTATATTTATAGTACGTTTGTTTAGCTTTAAATTTTAAAGTTATAACGTTTAAGCTTATTTATAAAGCTTTTTTTGTTTTTTATTTTAAAATTTTTAAAAAAATAAATAAGTTCGCAATTTTTATAAGTTGTTTTATTAGTTTTTTAATTATATTGTTTAGTTTTTTTTCGCTTTTTATTATAATTGTTTTTTAAAATTTTTTGTTAACTTTTATAGCTATTATAATTTTATTTATTTATAGCTAGTTTTATTTTTTTGCTTTTTTTAAATAGCTTTTTAAATATACGCTTAGTTTTATAATTATTTTAAAAACTTTATAGTTTAAACTTTTTTAACTTAAGTTTTTTTAATACGTTATTAGTAAGTTTTTTAATATTTATGCTAAATTAATTGTTAAATTTTTTTGTTTTTTTATTATTTTTGTTATTTTTTTCGAAAATATTAACAAAGTTAAACTTTATTACGTTATAAACTTTAAAAGTTTTTTATTATTTAATAAAAGCTAGTTTATTAAGTTTTATAAAAAGTAGTAAAAGTTAAAGTTTTTTATAAACAAATGCTATTTTAAAAACAGTTTTTTAAAAAAGTTTTATAACAAGCTTTTTTATACGTTTTTTATTAAATTTAGCAAATATATTAATTAAATTATTACTGCAGTATTTTTGCTTTTTATTTTAACGTAAGTTTAATTTTTTTTGCAGTTTTTAGTTAACGTTTTAAAAACAATTTTTTTATTAATATAAAATATAACTTTTTTGCTTTTTTATAAAATATAATAGTTGCTGCTTAAATAATATAATATTTTTTTTTTTATAATTTTTACTTTTTAAATTATAATAAAGTTTAAGTTTATTTTTTATAGTATATATGCTATATTTAAACGTAATTTTTTTTTAATATTTTAAAATATAACGTTTATTATAGTTATAAAAGTAATAATATTTACGCTAATATTTTATAACGTTTTATAAAAAAGCTAGTTTTATTTATATTTTTGCTTTTTTTTTTGTTTAATATATTAAAAGTTAAACTAGCCGCTTATAGTACTAATATTATATTAATATGTTTTATTATAGTAGTTTTTTTATAATTGTTTTAAAATTTGCATAAACGTAAAATATACGTAGTTTTTAATTTTTTTTTTATTTAAGCGTTAAACAAACATGTTTTATTTTAAACTTTATATTATTTTTTATAGTTAGCACACTAAAGCGCTACTTTTATAGTTTTAACTAAATATTTTTTTTTTTTTTTTAAATGTTTAAAACTTTTATAGCATTTATAGCATGCTTATTTAAAACAATATATAATTATATAATTATAACTAAAACAATTAAAACATTGTTATATTTTTATGTTAAACGTAAATAGTTTGCAATTAAAAAATTACGCTTTTTAAAAAAAAGCTTTTTTTGCTAAATTTTTAAATAGTTATAATTATACTAATATATAATATTATAAAAACGTATTAAGCTTTAAAGTTTTTTAAAAACATTTGTTTATATTTATTTAGCTTTAAATAAACGTTTTTAACTATTACTTTTAATATTTTATTGTTATAGATTTTTTATAGCTGTACTATTAAAATTTTTTTTGTTATTATTATAATTTTATATTACTATAGCTTTATTTCTGCTTTAAAAGCTTTAATTATTTAATTGTTTTAATTAAAGCTTTCGGAAAGCTTTTTTTAAAATATAATAATTATATTTTTGCTAAAAAGCTTTTTAGCTATAATAGCGTTAGCTTTATTAAAAGCTATATTAACTATTGTTATAATTATAATTAGTTTTTGTTTTTTAAATGCTTTTAGTTATATTTTTGCTTTAATAATAACTTTTTTGTTTTTTTTTGCTAAAATAGCTTTTTTGTTTAATAAAAGCTAAACTTTTATAAAAGCTGTTTTTTATACTTATGTTTAAGCTTAAAATTACGCGCTAAATTATTAAAGCGTTTTAACTATTGCTTTATTAAAGTTATATTATATAATTAGTTTTTTAGCATTTATAAATTTAGCAGTTATGTTTATTAAGCTTTAAAATTTAATTATTACTTAAGTTTTTTTTATATTATAATAAAAAAAAAGTTTTTTTGCTACTTTATTTTTTTTAATTAGTTAAAATATAAGTTTTATTAGTTTATTAAACATTTTTTTTATAGCTGTAAGCTTTATGTTTTTTTTTAAAGAATTTTTTAGTATTATAATAATAGTAAGTTTTTTATAACGTTTTAGTACAAAATTTTCTAATAAGTTATCCGCTATTAATACGTTTACTACTTTTTTATGTTTTAAGTCCGCTATTAATATAACTATTTTACTTTAGTAAAATTTTTAATAGTTTTTTAATAATCGTAATTATTATTGGATAGCTTGCACGCTTGCGAAATTATTTTAAAAACTTAAAAAACAGCTAAAAAGTTGTCCCTAATATTTAATATATTAATTTATATAAACTAATATTTTAATATATAAAACGTTAACAGCAAAATAACTTTGTTAAACTAAGTTATTATTATAATTAAATTATAAAAATAATTTTAAAAACAAACTAAAATAAGTTTATTTAAAATAATAATATAATTAATAAACGATTTTAAACTTAACTTTTTGTTTAATATTAAATCTTTTTATAACTATAAAGCTAATATTAACTTATTTGCTTAAATAATAATAATAAAGTTTTATAAAAACTTTATTATATTTTTTAATATTATTTAAAACAAATAAACTTATTAAAAAGTAAGCTATAATAGCTAGCACAATTATTATTTTTGCTTATATTATAATAGTATTATTTGTTAATTATATAAATTTATTAAATGTTAACTTTAATAGTTTTATATAAAACTATTTATTTTATTAAAAATAAATAACGTTATAATAACAATTTTATTTACAGCTAATTTAAAAATAATATTATTTATATTTGTTAAAAAATAAAAATAAATATTATTAAAAACTTTAACAAAATTTTTTTTTTAGCAAATATGTAAAACAAAGTTAATTTAGCATTAATTATAATAGTTATGCTAAATAATTTAAATATAAACAATATTATATTAATAAAATGTTAACTTTTTTAAAATTTTAATTTTTTAAATAAAGTATTTATAGCGTTTTTTATAAAAAACAATAACTTTAAAAACGTTTAAATAACTATTAAAAAAATAAATATAATATAGTAAAAATGCTACTTTTGTTTAATATATAACGTTTAAATTTCTTTTTTTTAATTTAAATTAACAATAATATTTATATATAAAAGTTAATATAAACATATAAAGAATTAATATAAACGTATAACTTTATAAACGTATAACTTTTTAATTAGTTTAATTTAACATTTGCTCCGTAGTATATTTAGCTATAACAGCCCTATTTATTAACCTAGTGCACTTAATTATAGCTTATAAACCTTTTAATTGCAAAGCTTTTAATTATAAACCCTTTAATTGTAAACCTTACATTTAAAGCTATTTGTAAACCTTTTAATTGTAAACCTTTTAATTATAAACCCTTTAATCGTAAACCTTACATTTAAAGCTATTTGTAAACCTTTTAATTGTAAACCTTTTAATTGCAAACCTTGCATTTAAAGCTATTCGTAAACTTTTTAATTATAAACCTTTTAATCGTAAACTTTACATTTAAAGCTATTTGTAAACCTTTTAATTGTAAACCTTTTAATTATAAACTTTTTAATTTTAAACCTTTTAATTGCAAACTTTACATTTAAAGCTATTCGTAAACTTTTTAATTATAAACCTTTTAATAGTAAACTTTACATTTAAAGCTATTCGTAAACCTTTTAATTGTAAACCTTTTAATTATAAACCTTTTAATTGTAAACCTTTTAATTGTAAACTTTTTAATTGCAAACTTTGCATTTAAAGCTATTCGTAAACCTTGCAAAATTTATTGCGAAAAAGTAATTACGAAAAGTACGAATAGCTTTAAATGCAAGGTTTACGATTAAAAGGTTTATAATTAAAAAGTTTACAATGAAAAAGTTTATAATTAAAAGGTTTACAATAAAAAGGTTTACAATTAAAAGGTTTATAATTAAAAGGTTTACAATTAAAAAGTTTGCGAATAGCTTTAAATGTAAGGTTTGCAATTAAAGGGTTTATAATTAAAAAGTGTGCAATTAAAAGGTTTACAATTATAAAGGCTTGTTTTATTAGTAGTTAATTTATAGTTAAGTGCAAGTACAATTTAAACGGTTATAAAAACAAAGTGCACTAACAATTAATTTTTTGGGCTAATAAAAGCTTGTAAAAAGTTATGCGCTTATAAGGTTATACGTTTATATTAATTTTTTATGCGTTTATATTAACTTTATTATATATATATAACTAATTTTATTTATATAAAACTTTTTAAAAAACTTTTAAAAATATTAAATATAGCGTACTATAAATATAATTAAAAAGAAATATATATATAATATATATAAACTTTGTTAAAGGCTAGCAAAATTAAATTAATATAATAGTATAACTATATGTTTTAAAACTTAAAAACTAAAAACTTGTTAATAAAGTTTTTAATAAAATATATGTAAATAATAAAATAAAATATATAAAAAATTACCTTTTTTTAGTTGTTTAATATTTATAATATAGCAAGTAATAAATAATAAACAGTAAAAAAAATTAGTTATTAACTTAAAATTGTTAAACAAAATTATTATTTTAAACTATTATTTTTTATTAACTATTAAGTTTATTATTGCTAAAATTAAGAAAATGTTTGTTTATTATAATTGTTAACTATAAAAACTGTTTTTATTAACTTTTAATATAGTTTAAACATTATAACTATATAATAATTATATTATTAAAAGAATTAAAAGTTTTATATATTATATTAACAAAGTTTTAAAACAGTTTTAAACTTATTTAACAATTTATAAACAAAAAAGTATTATTTTATTTTTAATATATAAAAGTATATATTAACAATATTATAATATATTTTAAAATTGCTAAAATATATTTTTAACATTTTAAAGCTGTTTTAAATATATATAACTTTATTAATTTTAGTTTAAAACTAATAAAATTATATATTATATATTTTATAGTTAAACTATTAAAATGTTTAATAAATAAATTTAAAATATTAATATTAAACAATAAAGTAATAACTATAACTAAAATATAATAATTGCGTACGTTAATAAAGTTAAAAATATATATAAAATTTGTTAAATTTTTATAAAAATTTGTTTTATAATATTAGTAAAAACTGTTGCTATTATAAAAAATAAAAATAAAACTGTTAACGTAAGCACAAAAAAATAAAACAATTTTAATAATAGTTATAAAGCGTAAAAAATAAATAGCTATTTTAGTTTATAATTTAACTTTATAAAAAAACAAAGCTTTTAAGTATAATAATAGTAATTAATAAAAATTAGCTATTTTATTTATTAAAATTTAATAAAACTATTGTTTATAATATTAAACGCTTTTAAAAAAAAGTTATAAAGTTATAGTATTTTATATTAATAATAGTTATAATAAACGTTATTTAACAATTAGTTTTGTTTAATTTATAATATTTTTTAATAAAACATTAACTAAAGCAAAAATATAATATAAAGCAATAAAACTTAAAATTATAAGCTTTATTTAAATATATTACAATTTTTAAATATATTTATAATAAAAACTAATAAAAATATATAAAAAATTAATATAAACATATAACTTTATAAACATATAACGTTTTACGGTTTTTTATTAGCTTAAAAATTAATTGTTAATATATACTGTTTTTTTTTAACTTTTTATATATTTAATGTTTGCTTAGTTTTATTTTATTTTAGCTATTTTTAACGCTATTTAATTTAATATATTAACTTTATATATATTTTTTTCATACGTTTTATTTAAACTGTTAATAATAATATTGTTAATAATTTTAATAATTAATATATTTTATTATTTTAACTTTATAATATTTAGTATTTTTAAATAATGTTTTTTAAACTTTTTAATTTTAGCAATTTTATACACGTGCTTTTATATTAAACAATTTATGATATTGCTAAAAAAATAACGCCTTTTTTTTTTTTTTTTTTTTTTTACTTTTTTTATTTAATAAACTATTTTTTGCTTCTATAGTAGCTATAACTAGTTAATTTTATTTATTTAGTATTAGTTATAATAATATTATTATAAATTATAGCTTTAATAACAATAATGCTTTAATAATATATTTGTTTTATATTTTTATTTTTTTAGCACTGTTTTATATTTTTATAAACGTAAAAAACTTAATAAGCTAGCATAAAAGCTACGTATTAACTATAATGTTTTTTTTGCTAATAAATTTTTAACGCTTTTATAATGTTAACATGTTTATATATTTATATTTAGCTTAAAAACCCGTTTTAATTTTTGTTTGCAAAAACTTTAGTTAATTTAACTTTTTTGCGGCTTAATTTCGCTTATTGCTATTAAAAAAAAATTTAAATTGTTTTTACAGTTAGTCCGTTAAATTATAAAAAAAAAAGCAGTTTTTTATAAATTTAATACGTATATATAAACGTATATATAAATAGCAAAAATAATAAAAATAATTGCGATTAAATTTAAACAACTATAACTTTTTTTTTTAGCGTACTTATTTTTATAAAGTTTACTATTAAAGTTATTTGTTTTATAGTTAATAAAAAACGTTTTTTTATTGTTAATTTTACTTTTAATGCTTTTATTTTAACAAATATTTGTTTTATTAGCTAAAATAAATATATTGTTAACTAGTTATTGTTTTTTTTTTTTAGTTTTAAAACTTATTTTTAATTTATTTATTTAAAGCAATTTATTTTTTATAGCTAATATATTTTTTAATTATGTTAATATATTTAGTAAAAACAACAGTTTAAATATTATAAAAAACTATTAATATTTATATAAAAAATAATAAATTTAGTTTATTATTAAATATAATAAATATAAAAAAGCAAAATTAACTAATAGTAAAAAAATATAATAATAAAAGTTTTAAAAAACTAGCTATAATTAGTTATTAATTATTAAAGCTATAAATAAAAGTTAATAATTAATATAATTATATAAAAACTTAAAATATTATTAATATAATTATAGCTTAAGTTTAAATTTACTTGCTTATTTATTTTATTAAAAGCTTATTAAACTAATAGAAAATATTATTATATTAAGTAGTTGTTATATTAATATTTAAATATAAAACGTTTAAAATATAATCGAAAAATAATATAAAAAGTTTGTTTTTATTTAACGTAATATTTATAACGCTTAAAATATTATTAAACAAGCTAAACTAAACAGCTATAATTTAACTATAACTTTTTTTAAGCTTTTTAATAAAAAAAAAGTTTTTTATTTAGTTAAATAAGCTAATAATAAGCTATATTGTTTAATTAAATTAGTTTAAACTTTTTTTTACTGCTTATAAATATAAAAGCAATTTTTAAATATTATTAGCTTTAATAATATATATAATATTAACTGCTTTAAGTTTTTATTGTTTTAAACAATAAGTTTAACTTGCTTAAAAACAGTTTTTAATACTGCTTTTAAATTAATTAATAACAAAAAACGAAAAAACTTTTAGTTTTTAGCTAAAAATATTTGTTAGCTTATAATAAAGCAATAAAAGCTATATTAAATAAATAGTTTTCTTTATATAGCAATAGTTTTATTTATATTATATTAATTTAAACGTTTTATTTAATATTACACAAAAATAAGTTTTTAATTATGTTAATAATAATAGCTTTAATACTAGCTAAAATAAAAATATTATTTTTGCTAGTTAACTATTTATAAAGTTAAACTTTTTTAACAAGCAGTTAATAAATGCTGCTTTTATTAATAATAAATTTTTTTAAATATTTATTAAAACGTGTTAATAATATAAAAAAAAGTAGTATTTACAAAAATAAAAGCTGCGTTTAAAAAAGTATAAATTAAACTGTGCTAAAAGTTTAATAAATAATACTTTATATTATAATCTATAAATAAAACTTATATATTTATAAAACTATAGTAAGCTTGTTATTATATTTATAAATACTATAACTTTAATATTTAAATTATATTTAATATAAAAACAAGCAATAATAATATTAAAAGCTACTTTTTAAATAACATAAATTATTTATATAGTTTTATTAAAATAATATAAAAAATAAGGACAACTTTTTAGCTGTTTTTTAAGTTTTTAAAATAATTTTGCAAGCGTATAAGCTATTTAATAATAATTATAATTACTAAAAAGCTATCGAAAATTTTATTAAAGTAAAATAGTTATATTAATAGCAAACTTAGAACGTAAAAAAGTAGTAAACGTATTAATAGCAAACAACTTATTAGAAAATTTTATATTAAAATGCTATAAAAAACCTATTACTGCTATAATACCGAAAAATTTTTTAAAAAAAAATATAAAGCTTGCAACTATAAAAAAAATGTTTAATAAACTAATAAAACTTATATTTTAGCTAATTAAAAAAAATAAAATAGTAAAAGAACTTTTTTTTTATTATAACGTAAAAAAAACTTAAGTAATAATTAAATTTTAAAGCTTAATAAATATAACTATTAAATTTATAAATGCTAAAAAACTAATTATATAATATAACTTTAATAAAACAATAGCTAAAACGTTTTAATAATTTAGCGTATAACTTTAAGCTTAAACGTAAATATAAAAAGCAGCTTTTATAAAAGTTTAGCTTTTATTAAACAAAAAAGCTATTTTAGCAAAAAAAAACAAAAAAGTTATTATTAAAGCAAAAATATAACTAAAAGCATTTAAAAAATAAAAACTAATTATAATTATAACAGTAGTTAATATAGCTTTTAATAAAGTTAACGCTATTATAGCTAAAAAGCTTTTTAGCAAAAATATAGTTATTACGTTTTAAAAAAAGCTTTTTAAAAGCTTTAATTAAAACAATTAAATAATTAAAGCTTTTAAAACAAAAATAAAGCTATAATAACGTAAAATTATAATAATAGCAAAAAAAATTTTAATAGTATAGCTGCAAAAAATTTATAACAATAAAGTATTAAAAGTAATACTTAAAAACGTTTGTTTAAAGCTAAATAAATATAAACAAATATTTTTAAAAAACTTTAAAGCTTAATATGCTTTTATAGTATTATATATTAATATAGTTATAGCTATTTAAAAATTTAGCAAAAAAAACTTTTTTTAAAAAGCGTAGTTTTTTAATTATAAACTATTTATATTTAATATAAAAATATAATAATGTTTTAACTGCTTTAGTTATAACTATATAACTATATATTGTTTTAAACAAGCATGCTATAAATGCTGTAAAAGCTTTAAATATTTAAAAAAAAAAAAAAAAATGCTTAATTAAAACTATAAAAATAGCGCTTTAATACGTTAACTATAAAAAATAATATAAAGCTTAAAATAAAGCATGCTTGTT
The DNA here is from genome assembly GCA_022495115.1 of Xylaria castorea. Lineage (NCBI taxonomy): Eukaryota > Fungi > Ascomycota > Sordariomycetes > Xylariales > Xylariaceae > Xylaria > Xylaria castorea. The sequence continues at coordinate 1,569 of MU382809.1, read as the reverse complement.
TAACGTTTAAATAAAAAAAAAATTAAAAGCTATATATATTTTACGCTTGCGTAAATTTTAAAACGATCGAAAAAAAACTGCTATAATAAAACATGCTAATATAATATTAGCATTATAAGTAGCTAGTTTAGCTTTTAATATATTAAACAAAAAAAAAAACAAAAATATAAATAAAACTAGCTTTTTTATAAAATGCTATAAAATATTAGCGTAAATACTATTGTTTTTATAACTATAATAAACGTTATATTTTAAAATATTAAAAAAAAATTGCGTTTAAATATAGCGCGCATATTATAAAAAATAAATTTAAACTTTATTATAATTTAAAAAATAAAAATTATAAAAAAAAAAGTATTATATTGTTTAAGCAACAACTATTATATTTTATAAAAAAGCAAAAAAGCTATACTTTATATTAATAAAAAGATCGCTTTTAAAACGTTAACTAAAAACTATAAAAAAAACTAAGCTTATATTAAAATAAAAAACAAAAATATTATAATAACAATTTAATTAATATATTTGTTAAACTTAGTAAAAAACGTATAAAAAAGTTTGTTATAAAACTTTTTTAAAAAACTGTTTTTAAAATAGCATTTGTTTATAAAAAACTTTAACTTTTACTATTTTTTATAAAATTTAATGGACTAGCTTTTATTAAATAGCAAAAAACTTTTAAAGTTTATAATATAATAAAGTTTAACTTTATTAATATTTTTAAAAAAAATAATAAAAGTAATAAAAAAACAAAAAAATTTAATAATTAATTTAGTATAAATATTAAAAAACTTATTAATAACGTATTAAAAAAACTTAAGCTAAAAAAGTTTAAACTATAAAGCTTTTAAAATAACTATAAAATTAAGCGTATATTTAAAAAGCTATTTAAAAAAAACAAAAAAATAGAACTAGCTATAAATAAACAAAGTTATAATAGCTATAAAAATTAATAAAAAATTTTAAAAAACAATTATAATAAAAAGCGAAAAAAAACTAAATAATATAATTAAAAAACTAATAAAACAACTTATAAAAATTGCAAACTTATTTATTTTTTTAAAAACTTTAAAACAAAAAATAAAAAAAGCTTTATAAATAAGCTTAAATATTATAACTTTAAAATTTAAAGCTAAACAAGCGTATTATAAATATAAAAAAAGTAAATTTAAAAACGTTTAAAAAAACTTAACTAAAGCTTATAATAAACTTAAATATTTAATAATAAACGTTTAAAAAAATTTATAGCAATAAATAATAATAAAAGCTTTAAAAAACTTTAAAACATTTTAGTTATTAGCAAAATAAGCAAAATTATTAAATAAACTTTTTTTAAAAGCAGTATTTATTTTATTGTTAAAAAATAACCCGGAAAAGCTTATAGTTATAGTTATATATTTTAAAAAAGCAGGAAAACTTGCAGCAAAATTTTTTTTAATTTTACTAGCAAACTTTAAAAATATTTCCGATTAGCTAAAACATTATAATAAACATTAAAAATTTAAAGTTTTATAAACTGTTATAAAAAAATATATAATTAACTTAATATATAAACTTTTATTATAAAAA
>MU382808.1:0-11041 GCA_022495115.1 Xylaria castorea | reverse complement strand
TTTTAAAAAGCGTACAAAAATCGCGAAATTTCGGAAATATAATAAATAAACAAAAAAAACAATTTAATAAATGCTTATATAAAAAAAAACTTTAATTTAACATTTAAAAAGTTAGTTATTACGAACTAACTTATTATATAAATAAAAACTTATATAAATTAAATAATAAACAGTAAAAGAAATTATATAAATAATATTGTTATATTATAAAAAAATTTTTTATAAGTGTTAAATTAACAATATTATTTATATATAAATATAATTTATATATAACTAATAGTTTTATTTATTATATAAATAAAATAAAAAGTTATATATAAATTATATATAAACTATTATTTACTTATATAGTTTTTGTTTATATAAGTAAAACTAGCTTGCTTTTTTACTTTTTAAAAATATAAATAAATATAATAAACAATAGGTTTACTTTTACTCCTATATAAGTATATACGTATAAAAGCAAAAGCTATTAACATAAAGCTTTTAAAACAAAAGTTAAGCTATAATAATATAAAATTATAGTAATAGCAAAAAAGATTTTAATAATATAGCTATAAAAAGTTTATAATAATAAAACATTAAAAATAATGCTTAAAAACGTTTGTTTAAAGCTAAATAAATATAAATAAATGTTTTTAAAAAACTTTAAAGCTTAATATGTTTTTATAATATAATATATTAACATAGTTATAACTGTTTAAAAATTTAGTAAAAAAAGCTTTTTTTAAAAAACGTAGTTTTTTAATTATAAACTATTTATGTTTAATATAAAAGTATAATAATGCTTTAATTGCTTTAAATATAACTATATAACTATATATTATTTTAAACAAATATGTTATAAATGTTATAAAAGCTTTAAACATTTAAAAAAAAAAATTAAATGTTTAATTAAAACTATAAAAGTAATACTTTAGTACGTTAACTATAAAAAACAATATAAAGCTTAAAATAAAGCATGCTTATTTAATATTTAAATAAAAGAAAATTAAAAGCTATATATATTTAATGCTTGCGTAAATTTTAAAACAATTATTAAAAAATTATTATAATAAAATATATTAATATAATATTAATATTATAAGCGGCTAGCTTAGCTTTTAATATATTAAATAAAAAAAAAGTAAAAACATAAATAAAACTAGCTTTTTTATAAAACGTTATAAAATATTAACGTAAATATTATTGTTTTTATAACTATAACAAACGTTATATTTTAAAATATTAAAAAGAAATTATGTTTAAATATAGCGTGCGTACTATAAAAAACAAACTTAAACTTTATTATAATTTAAAAAGTAAAAATTATAAAAAAAAAAGCATTATATAGTTTAAGCAACAACTATTATACTTTATAAAAAAGCGGAAAAGTTATACTTTATATTAATAAAAAAAGTGTTTTTAAAACGTTAACTAAAAACTATAAAAAAAACTAAACTTATATTAAAATAAAAAAAATTAATATAAACGTATAAAGAATTAATATAAACGTATAAAGAATTAATATAAACGTATAACTTTATAAACGTATAACTTTTTAATTAATTTAATTTAAAATTTGCTTTATAATACATTTAGCTATAATAGCTTTATTTATTAACTTATTATATTTAATTGTAAACTTTATATTTAAAGCTATTCGTAAACCTTTTAATTATAAACTTTTTAATTGTAAACTTTGCATTTAAAGCTATTTATACTTTTTATAATTAACTTATTATAATAAACTTTGCAGGATTAGCGAATATTTTTAAAAGCAAGGTTTATAATTAAAAAGTTTATAATTAAAAAGTTTATAATTAAAAGGTTTACAATTAAAAAGTTTACAAATAGCTTTAAATATAAGTTAATAATTATAAAGTTTATAATTAAAAAGTTTACAAATAAGTTTAAATATAAGTTAGCAATTAAAAAGTTTATAATTAAAAGGTTTATAATTAAAAAGTTTATAAATAGCTTTAAATGCAAAGTTTATAATTAAAAGGTTTATAATTAAAAAGTTTATAATTAAAAAGTTTATAATTATAAAAGCTTGTTTTATTAATAGTTAATTTATAGTTAAATATAAGTATAATTTAAACAGTTATAAAAATAAAGTATATTAATAATTAATTTTTAAGCTAATAAAAGCTTATAAAAAGTTATACGTTTATAAAGTTATATGTTTATATTAATTTTTTATGCGTTTATATTAATTTTTAAAATAAAAAGCAAAAATATTATAATAATAATTTAGTTAATATATTTATTAAGCTTAATAAAAAATATATAAAAAAGCTTATTATAAAACTTTTTTAAAAAACTGCTTTTAAAATAACATTTGTTTATAAAAAACTTTAACTTTTATTACTTTTTATAAAATTTAATAAATTAACTTTTATTAAACAACAAAAAACTTTTAAAGTTTATAATATAATAAAGTTTAACTTTATTAATATTTTTTAAAAAAATAACAAAAGTAATAAAAAAACAAAAAAACTTAATAATTAACTTAATATAAGTATTAAAAAACTTGCTAATAATAAATTAAAAAAACTTAAGTTTAAAAGGTTTAAATTATAAAGCTTTTAAAATAACTATAAAATTAAGCATATATTTAAAAAGCTATTTAAAAAAAACAAAAAAATAAAACTAGCTATAAATAAACAAAGTTATAATAGTTATAAAAGCTAGCAAAAAGTTTTAAAAAACAATTATAATAAAAAATAAAAAGAAACTAAATAATATAATTAAAAAACTAATAAAACAATTTATAAAAATTGTAAACTTATTTATTTTTTTAAAAACTTTAAAACAAAAAACGAAAAAAGCTTTATAAATAAGCTTAAACGTTATAACTTTAAAATTTAAAACTAAACAAATATATTATAAATATAAAAAAAAAAAATTTAAAAGCGTTTCAAAAAATTTAACTAAAACTTATAATAAACTTAAGCATTTAATAATAAACGTTTAAAAAAACTTATAATAACAAATAATAATAAAAGCTTTAAAAAATTTTAAAACATTTTAGTTATTAATAAAATAAACAAAGTTATTAAATAAACTTTTTTTAAAAGTGTTAATAACTTTTGCTTTTATATATATATATTTATATAAAAGTAAAAGTAAACTTATTGTTTATTATATTTATTTATATTTTTTAAAAGTAAAAAAGCAAGCTAGTTTTACTTATATAAAAAAAAACTATATAAGTAAATAATAGTTTATGCGTAGTTTATGCGCAACTTTTTATTTTATTTATATAATAAATAAAACCATTAGTTATACGTAAGTTATACTTATATATAAGCAATATTGCTAATTTAACAAAAAGCAATATTTATTTTACTGCTAAAAAAAAACTTAAAAAAGCTTATAGTAATAGTTATATATTTTAAAAAAACAAAAAAACTTATAGCAAAGTTTTTTTTAACTTTATTAACAAACTTTAAAAACATTTTTAACTAGCTAAAACATTATAATAAACATTAAAAATTTAAGATTTTATAAACTATTATAAAAAAACATATAATTAATTTAATATAAAAACTTTTATTATAAAAAGTTTTTAAAAATAACTTATTTTTAAACAAGTTTTTTAAAGTATATAATAAACTATTAATTTATATATTAATAACTTTTTATTATAATAGCTTTTATTTTAAATATTATTTAAAACGGTTTAAAAAAGCAAAAGTTATAATTATTTTAAAACTAAGTAAAACATTACTAGTTTATATAATAGCTAAAAGCTAAAAGCTTATTTTTTTTATTAATATAATAAAAAAAAAATTAAAGAAAAAAATATATAACAAACTTATTAAAACTGTTAAGCTTAAAAGCTTTTTTTTAAAAAAACAAATAAAAAACTATAAATATTAATTTATTAATATAGTAATAAAAATAGTTGTTAATAATATATAAAAAGTTATTAAGCAAAAAAGCGTAGCTTTATTTTTATTATTTAATATTACTAGCGTTTTTAATATAGTTAACTATATAAAGTTAATTTACGTTTTAAAAATTAAAAGATTTTTTTTTTTAATAATAATATAAATGTAAAACCTTTTAATAAAACAAATAATATAACTTAAATTTAACAAAAAACTTGTTAACTTAATATAATTAAATTTAAAAGTGTTATAAAGTTTTTTTTTATTATTATTATTATTTTTGTTATATATATTAACTTTATATAAAAGAATTTTAGTAGTTAAATTTATAAATAATATTAATATAATAACTATAAGTTTAAAAATTAAAAACAACTATAAAGCTTTAATATTATACGTTTAAGCGAATTAAAATAAATATATAAAAAACTTAATTTTTTACTATAAAGCTAACTATAAAAAATAATTTATATTATTAAGCTATAGCTGTTTTATAGCTGTTTAACAAATGTTACTTTAATTGTTTAGTTTAGCAAAAAGTTTAGCAAAAGCTAAAAAGTTTAATAGTAAAAGCTATAACATTTTCTTTTTTTTAGCTAAAAAATAGTAAAACGTTTTTGTTTACTTTGTTTATATATTTAATAATTAAAGCAATAGCTACTTATATAATTTGTTAAAAAAGCGAAAGTTATAAGTTAATAACTTAATAAAAAAATAAATAAAAAGAATAAAATAAAAAAAAGTATGTTTGTTTTATTAAAAAATAGTTATTTAGCAAATGTTAATTATTGTTTTATTTTTAAGAAATTAAAAAAAAATAGTATATGTTAATTATATTTGTTAACATTTATATTTATAAAAATAAATAGTATAAGTTATTTAGCAAAAAAAAAAAAAAAAAAAAAAAAAATAATAAAATTATAAAAACTAGTTTTTTTAGTTTTTTAAGTTAACTAACTAAAAGCTTTATTATTATTGTTTAATTAGTTAGTTTTATAGTTTTAATAAGCTTTATAGCTTTATGTTTATAAATAATAAATAATTATATTAAAGTAAAACTTTTATAAATTAAAAATAGTTTATATAAGCGTTAAATAATATAGTATATAATAATTATTAATTATTAATAATAACTTGTTTATTTAAAAAATTAAATGCTTGTTTGTTTTAAAAATAATATAACTAGTTGTTTTATATTTTTATAATATTAGTTTTTATAATGTTTAATTTTATTAATATAATTTTAGTTAATTTATAATATATGTTAAATAACTTGTTTAAGTTATTTTTAATGTTTTATTATATTTGTTAAACTTTAATAACTATTGTTTATATAATTAACAGTTTTTTTTACATTTTATTTGTTTTAATAGTTATAATACGTTTAACTGTTTTAATAAAAATGTTTTTATTTTATAAACTTTTTTATTATAGTATTTTTTGCAAAATTTCGCAAATTTTGCTTTAATTAGTTTATTATTTGTTTTGTTTTTTAGCGCGTTATATATTATAAAATTTACTTAATTTAAAATTAAGTTATAAAAGTTTATAATATAATTAAAAAAACGTTAAAAGTTATTTTTATAAAATGTTTAAACTATATAAACGTTTATAATAACTTTTAAACAAATAATAAGCATTAGTTATAAATTTTTTGTTTTTGCGTAGTTTTTAAACTGCATTATATTTAAAGCTTATATTGCTTTTTCGTTAAATAATATAAATAGCTTTTAGTTTAATACTTGTTTACTAAATAAAATAAAGTTATTTTTTAGCTTTTTAGTTAATAAGTTTAATATATTTGTTATTAAATATATAATACTTTTTTAATGTACTTTTTAATATAAACAATTAAAATATTTAGCTTATTAACTTAGTATAATTAGCAAGCTTTTTAAAGTATTTAACAAATTAAAATGTAAAATAAATTATAGCTTAAAAAGTAGCAGTTAATTAACTAACAGTTAAATAACTAATAGTTAAATAATTAACGGTTAGTTTATAGTTTTAACAAACGGATTTTAGTTAACTATTATATTTATTTATAGTTTTAGCTTTTTAACATTAAGCGCTGCTGCTTATGCTATAAAATTAATAAAATCTTATTTTATAATATTAAAAAAAATATTTTTGTTTTTTTGCTGCTTTAATGTTTATAATATTACTAATATTACTTTTTAATATAAAATTTTTGCTTTTTTTACTTATTTTTTTTAACATTATAAAATAATTTTCTTTAATAAATTAGCAAATATTTACGCAATTTTTGCTGCATTAAATTTTTTTAAAAGCTTTAACAAAAATATATTATGTTTATCCTTTATATTTTTAATAATACGGATAACCTTTTAAAATTCTAGATTTGTTTAGCTTACTTAAATATTTACGTTATTTTTTTATTTTTTTTCGGATTTTTGTTAAATAGCTATAGTTAACTAAAGCTTTATTTTGTTTTAAAGTTTAATATTAAATAGTTTATTAAAAAGTTAAACACGCGCTAAATATTTTATAACTTTTATAAAGTTTATTTATTAACGTAATAAAGTAATTATAAAAAGCTGTTTTTAATAGTTTTTTAAACTATTAGCTATTTTTAATAGTTATTTGTTTTAGTTTAGTTTATTAGTTATATATAACGTTTATTGCTTGCTTAATTTAATGTTTTTTATAAAAAAAGTTGCAAAAAATATATATTTAATACTTTATTACATTATATATTTAGCTATTTAATTTTAAATTTAATTTAAATTAATATTGTTTTTAAAGCTAAAAAATAAAAACTAATAGTTTAAAAACAGCTAGTTTTCCTGTTTATTTTTTACGCTATTTATGTTTAAAATAATAGTTGTTTATAAATTAACTATTTAAACGCTCGTTTTATTGTTATTATTAAGTACTTTAATTAATTAATTTTTTATAACTATTATTTAGTTGTTTTATTACGTTAATTTGTTTAATAAAGCAGCTTTATTAGTTAAATATAATGTTGTTTAATAGCTATAGCTTGTTTATTAAAAAGCGTATAAAAAGTTATGTATATACGCTAGTTATACAATATTTTATAAAAAATAAAAAGCAAAAGTTATATAAAAAATAAATAAAAAAAATTATATAAAAAGTAAGCAAAAAAAGTTATAAAGTTAGTTTTATAAATTAACTAGCTTATATATTATTATATAATAGTTATATAGCTATTTAATTAAACTATAGCAGTTAATTTTAAATATAAATTTTAAAAATAACCGTAATTAGTTTTTATTTATTTATTGCTATATTTATTAATATTAAACTGTTTTTATTAATATTTTATAGTTTTACTTTAAGTTTATCTTTTAAAAATTTGTTTTATTAATTATATTTATAAATAAGTTTTTTTATATTTTATATTAAAATTTCGCAAAAATATTATTAGTTATATATTAAATTATATTTTTTTTATTAAACTAAGTACTTTAGTTATAGTTTTTTTCCTTGTTTATTAGTTTATTGTTTAATTAATTGTTTTATTTTATATAATTTTTATTAGTTATTGTTTTTATTAATATATATTTAGCTTAGCTTTAACTATTGTTTATTATATAAGTTTTTAGTTTTAAGTTTTAAGTATAATTAAGCTATAAATATAGTTTTATAAACTTTTTAATGCTTTAAAAAATTTAACTTATAAGCTAAGTTTTTAACTTTTTTAATAATAGTTAATAGTTTAACTTTTTGCTATAACTACTTTTTAAAAAGTTATTTTAATAAATAATATTTTTTATATAGTTTTAAATAAACTTTGTTTTTTATGTTATATTTAACTAGTTAATATTTTTTGTTATATTTTATTTTTATTTTTATAGTAGCAAAGTTTATTATAGCTTATACTTTTTTTTAATATATTTTTTAAATTGCTTTATAGTTTATTATTGTTTTAAAAATTTTTATAATTAATAATAATATTATTAGTTTAAATCTTATTATTATTTTGTTTAATGTTTGCTTTATAGTTTTTTGTTTAAAATTGTTAAAAGTATGCTATAATAAAATAATAATTAATATATATAAAATGTTAAAGTTAAAGTAATAATATTAAATAACTATTTTAACGTTTAAATTTTTTTGTTTTAACTGTTTGTTTGTTTAAAAATAGTATACTATTAAATATTATAGTTAAATATTTATTTATAAAAATAATGTTGTTTAAAAGTTAAACAAAATTTTCGCGTTTTAATTTATAATAATAACTTTTAAAATATTTTAGTTTATAAACAATAGTATTTTAACTATTATTTTTATTTAGTTTTTTATAATATATTATATATTATTAAATATAAATAATGTTTTTTTATTATATTTATATATTATAGTTAATAAAATATTATATTTATTAAAATCTTTTAGTTTTTATAATATATTTTATGTTAATATTATAAATATTTTAACAATAAAGTTTATAATTATTATATAAAAAAGTAATAGCTTTATAAATATTAGCTATAAAGCTTTAAATAGTTTTTTTTCGTTTGTTTTATTATTAAAATATATTAAACAATAATTAATATATTTTTTTATGCGTTTTATTAAATTTTATATTATAAAGCTTTTTAGTTTTTAAATTATTTGTTTAATGTTAAAATAATATTTTTTGTTATAAGCTGTTTTAAAGATTTTATTTATATAGCTTTTTAAAATAATTAGCTTTTGTTATTTTTTAATTAAAGTATAATATAATAAACTATTATAGTTAATTTTAAAGCAGTAACTTTTTAGCTTTTATAAGCTTGCTATTATTTTATTTAATTTTTTGTTTTATAAGTAATTTTTAACTAGCTTAGTTTTATATTTTTTATTTATTTATATTATATATATAATATATATAAATGTTTTAGCTATATTGTTTAGTTTAAATTTTTAGTTGTTTATTACTTTTTAACGGTTTTTATTATTATTTGTTATTAATAGTTTAAAAAATACGTTTAATATAAAGTTAAATTGTTTTAAAATATATTTAACATTTAGTTAATATTAGTTTAAATAAACTAATGTTATTATAAGCTATAAGTTTATTTTTATAACGTTAATTATTGCTAAATTTTTTTGCTATATTATACTTTTTATTATTTAATAGTTTATAAAAACTAAAATATTTTTTTAATAAAATTATATTTATAGTTTTAGTTAATAATACGTTTAAATTAAACATAAAACTTTTAGTTTTATAGTTTAATATTTTTTTTCTGTTTTTATAAATATTTTGCTAAAAAAAAAAATAAGCAAAATTTAGTTAATAAGTATTAGTTTTTTATTTTATTTGTTTATTAAATAAAAAGCTATAATTTTATAGCTTTATTTTATTAATACGTTAATTTTAAAAAAAACTTGTTTTATATAATTTTAATAAACTAAATATAATTTTTATATTAAGTTATACTATAAAATATTAAAAGTTTATTTTTTTACGTTTATTAGTTTAAACCTTTAATAAAACGTTTATTTTTTTTTTGCTATTATATTTTGTTTTAATATTTTGTTCGTTTTTTATAACTTTTTTAGCATATTAGTTTTTTTTTATTATAAAAAATAGATTTTTTGTTAAAACTATAAAATATATTTATATAGCTAAGTTATTATATTAATATATGTTTTAAACTTTTTTAACGTTTTAAAAAATTTAATTTTTTATATAGTTTTAATTTTATTTTTTATAATATAAGTTTTTTGTTTGTTTATTTATAAGCTTAATAAGTTAACTAATAAATAGTTATAAAATAATTTTTTTAATAATAATATAAGTTTAATGTTTTAAAACTTTTAAAAAACTTATATTAAATGTTTTAAATGTTTTTTTTTAAAATTGCTATATATTATAATATTGTTTATATATGTTTAACAAAATGTTTAAAAGTTTTTAAGTTTAATGTTTATAAACTATTATTTAAAAGTTAAGCAATTTTTAAATTTTATTAATGTTATTTAAAAAACTTTTAAACTTTTTAAAAATATAATAACTATTTTATTTTTATATTTAAAGTAAACTAGTAGTTAATAAAAAAATAATGTTATATTAAATATTATTAAAATTACTTTTTTTTAAATATTTTTAATAATGTTTTTTTATATTAATATAAGTTATATATTAAATATAACAAGCAAGTTTAAAGTATATAAGTTTATAATTATTTTGCTTTTATGTTTATTTTAAAACGTTTTTTATATAATAAAAACTAAGCATTTAAAAACAATAAGTTTTTATATTTAGTTTAGCTTTTTTTTATTATATATAAAATTAAAAGTGTTATTTAATATTTGTTTATTTTTTAAGCTTAATTTATATGTTTTTGTTTTTATTTATTAGTTTTACTATTTTTAAACAAGGTTTACTTTTATTTTTTTGTTTTTAAAAAGTTAAATTATATTTTTATTAACTTATATATTATATTTTTTAAGTAGTTAAATTTTAACGTTTATAAAATTTAAATTTTTGTTTAATATATATATTTTATATTTAATTGTTTTTGTTAGTACGTTTTTTAATTATTTAAGTTTTATATTATTATTAGCTTATAATAAGTTTTTTGTTTATATGTTATTTTTTATTTATAAATGTTAAATATTATTTTAATAAGTTATTAAATTAAATCTTTAGCTAAAAAATGCTATATTATAAATATATACTTTAAACTAGTTAACTTATTATTGTTTATTTATTTATAAGTTTTTTCTTGTTTTTAATTATATTTTTTTAAAGCTTAATTAGTTTTGCTGTTTTATTTTAATAAATAATAAACTTTAATAATTTTTTGTTTAATATAACGTTTAATGTTTTACTTGCTAATATTAAAAAAGCATATTTTTTAAAATATTTATTATTAGTTTATTATAAAAAGTTAATATATTAAACTAATATTAATATTATAGTTTTTAGTTAAATAGTAATATTTTAATTTGTTATAACTTTTTAGCGTATTAAAATAGCTTGTTTTTTAATTATTATTAAAACTTAAGCTTTTTTAACAACGTTAATAATTAGTTATTATTTAAATATATTAATAATAACTTTATATGTTTTTATTTATAAAATGCTTAATAATAGTTTAAACTTTAGTTTATTATTAATTTATGCTTTAACTATTATATTAACGTTAATGTTTTTTTTATGTTATATTTTTATTAAAATATTT
>MU382807.1:0-11044 GCA_022495115.1 Xylaria castorea | reverse complement strand
TATATTATATAAACTTAAATATATTTTAAATAGCTAAATTATTAATTTTAGCTACGTTTAATTTTTAAAACAAAGTTTTTAATATATTAATTATATTGTTTTATTTTAATTATATAACTAATATATAGCTTTTTTCCTTTTTTGCAAAAATAAACGTATTAAATAATATAACTATTTTTTAAAGTTTGCTTTTTTATTTTAGCTATAATTGTTTAATAGCTTATAGTTAATTATATAAAATATTTTACTTTTTATATAAAAAGTGTAAAAAAGTTTTTTATTTATAATATAATTTAACTTATATATAATAAAAATTTATAAGTTTGTTTATTATATTAATAATAATGTTTTAATTTTTAATTAAAAGATTTTTATAAACTTTAATTTAATTTTTGCTTTTTTTTTAAACTATAATTTTATTTTATAAAAGCAAAAATAATATTTTATATAATAAAAAAAGTTTATTTTTTATATATATAGCTTAATTAATGTTTATTTTTATACGAATATTTTATAGCATTTTTATAGCTTTTTATATAACTTTTGCTTTTTTTATAATGTTAAACAAAAAAAGCAAATTATTATTAATTTTAAAGTATACGCTAAAAACTAGCAAAATTAAAACTAAGCTGTTTAGTTTAACTATATTATTTAATGTTTTTATAACAATTATAAATAGTTAACTTATATAGCTAACTTATAAATAGCTAACTTAAATAAAACTTATTAATTATATAACTAGCTTATTATATATATTTATAAATTCTTTATATATAAATTAATTGCTAAAAGCTTTCCTTTTTAGCTTTTTATTTTATAATTAATATATAAATAAAACTTTAAATTAAAGCTATACTTTTATAAAAAACATTAATTATAACAATTATAAAATTAAAACATTTAATATTAATAACTAATTAAATTTTTAATTTATTTAATATATAATTTAACTTGCGCGCTATTTATAACATTTTATAGCTTTAACTAATTAAAGCAAACGCTTTGTTTTTTTTATAAATTTTAAACATTTTTATTAAATACTACTTTAATTTTAAACATAAATTAAAGCTAAAGCTTAAATTTTTATAAATAGTGCTATTTTTTTATAAATATATAGCTTAAAATAATAAAGTTAATATAATAATAAGTATAATATAAAAAACTGTTTATAAAAAAGTTGTTTTTAACTTTAATAACTTAGTAAACTTGTTTTTTAATAAGCGCAAAAACTTATTTATTAATAAATTTAAACGCTAATTTTTTATAGTATTTACTATTGCTATTTTATTTTATATTACAAAATATATTAATAAAAATAGCAAAAAAGAATTTAATAATATTATAAAACATCCGCTTTTTTTAATTTATAAACAATTTTAAGAAAATTATGTTAAAAATAATAACTTTTAGTTAAAACAATATTATAATACGTTAAACTTTATTTATAAACATATATAAAACTAAGCTATTTATATAGTTAAATTTAACATTAAAGCAAACAAGCTTAAATTTTATTTTAAAGCAATTATTAATATTAAAAAAAATGTTTTTTTTAACTTTAATAAAGTAATAAATTAAAAAGCTTTTAATAACGTTTATAATAAAAATTAAAAAGCTTTATTTTATAAAATAAAAGCTTACGTTTTATTAATATATATATAAAATATAATTATATAAAACTTTTATAAGTATATTTTAAATATAAACGTAAACTTTAACAATTTTATAAAAGTAGTTAAATAACTAAATATTAAAAAAAGTTATAAAATAAACGCTTTAAATAAACAAGTTGTTAAACTATAAAAAAAAATAAAAAAAAATAAAAAAAAAGTAATAAAAACTAATTAATTTATTGTTAACTTAATATTTTATAATTAAATATTAACGTTTTTTATTATAATAAGTAAAAAAAAACAAAAAAAATTAGCAAAAGTTAAAATTATAGTTTTTTATAATAACGCTAGTTAAAACAAAGTTAAATTTAAAGTGTAATATTATGTTTAAACTAATTAACTTAAAATAAACAATAATTAGTTTATTAACAATAAAGCTAAAATAATAAACATTAAAACTTACTTAAATAATATAATAATAAAAAACTTATAGTTTTATTTTAATAACGTTTATTTTAAATAAATTATATTGTTAAAAAAGCTAATAAAACATTTAAAACAATAGTATTTTAACTTTAATAAAAAAAAAAAAGCTTGCGTTAAATAAACTAGCTTTAAGTTAAAATTTTTAATTAACTTTTAAATTTTTAAAAATAGCTTTATTTGTTTAATAAAAAAGCAAATGTTAATAAAATTGTTATAAAAAAAAAAGTTTTATATGCAACTTTTAACTTAACTTAAAAATTAAGTTTTTAACAAATATTTTAATTTTAAGTATAATTTTAAAACTTTAATAATATACGTTAAACAATTAGCTTATAACTTAAAAAAAACAGATTTAAAAAACAAGCAGTAAAAATAAACAAGCATAAATAACATAAGCAATAATAAAAGTTATAAGTTATTTTGCGTACTAGCTAATAATAAACTATTGTTTAAAAGTTAACTTATTAAAACTAAATTTATAAACAAAATTTAATTTTGTTTAAATATAAACAAACTAAAAACTTTTTTAAAAAAAAGCAAATGTTTTATTTACTATAAATATAGCTATTAAAGTAAGAATTGTTTTATAAAAGCTAAAGTTAAAACTAAAAAAAACAGCTGTTTAACTGTTTTATATATTAAATTTAAAAATAAAGGATTTTAAAACGGAAAAAACAAAAAAGCTACTTTAAAAACAAAAAAAGCTTAACTTTAAATATTATAAACTTTTATTTAAAAAACTTATTAATAAGTATAATTAAAAATAGTGCAAAAGATTTTTTAACTTTATATTTAAATAAAAAACTTTTTTTTATAACATATATTATAGCATTAAATAAAAAAAACTTTATTATATACAAATGTTTTATTAATATAAAAATAAATAAATATTTTTTTATAAACTTTAAAACTGTTAAATATATAATAATTTAACTAAAAGCTATTATTATAAATAGCTTTTATAAGCAAACAATAGCTAAATATAATTTAAGCTTATAATAATATATTAATAAAGTTATACTTGTAAATTTTTAACTATAAAGTAAAACTTTTAAAAATATATTATTAATTATTATATAAATAAAATATAACATTATTATAAAAAAAATATTTTATAAAACATATAATATATTGTTTAACATATAATAATAAAACTATATTTTTTTGTTAAAAATGCTTTTAAACTATTAAGTTATAACATTAATAAAAACATATAACTATTAATTTTTAAGCGTAAAAAATAAATTAAAAACTTTTGTTTTTTTAATTAAAACGTATAACTATTAGCTTTTAAGCGTAAAAAAAAAGCTAAAAATAATAATAAAACGTTATTTAAAATATAACGCAAATTATATAAAAGCAAAAACTAGTGTATTATTAACCTTTTTATATATAAAGCTTATAAAATAACTATATATACTTTAGCTTTTTTGCGTATAAAAATACGTTTATTAAACAAATTATTAAAAAAAAGCAGTAATTAAAATAAATTAACAATTAGTTAACAAAAAGTTATACTTTTAAATAAACTTTTAAAACGTGCTAAAACTTTTATTAATAATATAAGTATATAATGCGCAAAAATTGTATTAATTATAAAAGAACGTTATAAAATAATATAAACATTGTTTAATTATAAACATTATAATTATTAAAGTTATACTTTTTTTATATATTGCTGTTTAATATAAAATATAAATTTATATTATAAATATTTATAAAATAAATACGTTTATTTAAAATAAGCAAAAAGTTAACTTATTTTTTAAAAAAAAAAAAAAAAATTAAAGCGTAAAACTTAAAAGTTAATACTTAAAAAATATTAACTTTTATTA
This sequence comes from Xylaria castorea, assembly GCA_022495115.1. NCBI lineage: Eukaryota > Fungi > Ascomycota > Sordariomycetes > Xylariales > Xylariaceae > Xylaria > Xylaria castorea. The sequence continues at coordinate 7,110 of MU382807.1, read as the reverse complement.
TAAACATTTAGCAAAATAAACTTAAACATTTTATTTTTTAATTGTTTAATAAATTACTATATAAAGTTTATATTTAAAAAAAGTAAAAATAATTTTATTAATAACTTATTATACTATATATTTTTAAATAAATTAAAAGCTATTTAAAAATATATTATAAACATTTTAAAAAAAAGATTTATTTAATTAAATAATACTTTATTTGTTTTATTAGTTTTGTTTATATTTAAAGCTAAAAGAAAACTTTAATTTTATATTAACTACTAACAAATTAACGCTTTAACAAAAAAAAACTAATATTTAATACTTTTAATAAATAAAATATTATTATGTATTATAAAAGCGAAAATTTTTACTAAAATTAATATATAACAAGCTTTTAACAAAATATAAATATATTTTAATAATAAAAGTTTTATAACTTTTAAAACAAAATATAAATTGTTTAAATATAAAGTATTACTTTTTAAGTTATTAAATAGCTTAACTATATTTTAAAAATATATTAATAATATATTAAGCAAATATTTAAATAACTTTTATAATATTTATATTAACAACATTTTAATTTTTTTTAACAATTTAAAAAATTATAAAGTTTATATAATTAAAATATTAAAGCGTTTATAAAACGTAAGCTTTTAAGTTAATATAAAAAAATGCGAATTTTATGTTATAAAAACTAAATATTTTAAATTTATTATAAAAACAAAAAGTATTAAAGTTAACTTAAAAAAAATGTTAATAGTTAAAAACTAAAAAAACTTAACTATAGTAAAAAAAATATAATTTTTTGTTAAATTTTATAACTTTTATTAACAATTTATTAAAAAATATAGCTATATAACTAAACTTTTGTTTAATATTACTAAAAAAAACGTAACATTTAACTAAAATAAAAACTATTAAAACGTTTTTAACAAGCTAAAATTTAAGTTAACTAATATTTTTGTTTTAATATATTTTAATTATAAAAAAAAAACTTAGGTTAAAATAAACGCTTTTAATAAAATAGCTATTAAATATTTGTTTTAAAAAAAAAAATAATAAACAATAATATTTTATTACTTTTTATTTTAAAACAATATATAACGTAAAATTAAACTATAAAATTTATAACAAAAAAATGTTAGCTATAATAAAAGCTTTAAAATATTAAAAACTAAAGTTAGTTAAACTATAAAAAAAAAAGCTTTTTTTAATTACTATTAACTATAAAGCTTTAATATATTTTAATATAAAGCAAAAACTAAACTTTTATTAAATAAAATAAGCTAAGCTTTTAACATAATATAATTTTAAAATTATATATTGTTTTAAATTTAAAAATATAGTAGTTAACGTTATATTTAAAAAACAAAAAAACTTTTAAACTTAAAAAAACAAAATTAAAAGCTAAAAATATATAATATTGTTTAAATTAATAAACAAGCTTAATATTTTTTTAAGCTAAAAATACGCTTATATTTTTACGTTTAATTAAACAGTTAAAATAAACGCACTGTTTATAAAAATATTATTAATAAACAAAGTTTTATAATAAAACCGAGAATTTTTTAACTTAAAAATTTATAAAGCAAAAGCTTAAAAAAAACAAAACGAAAATTAAGCGTTAAACAAAAAATTAGTTATTTATAAAAAGCAACTAATAGTTTTAAAAACTAATTATTTACTTACTTATATTTTGCAAAAAGCTTATAAACGTATAACTATAGCTTATTTTAATTAAACTAAAACTTAAAAACTAATAGCTTTTTAGTACTAATAGCTTAGTTTAGCAGCAAATTTTAATTAATATATAAAAAACTGTTTAAAATGTTAACTTATAAAAACTTTATATAATAAAACATTAAAGTTATTATAACTTATGCTAATTTTTTTAAAACTTTTTAAACATTTAGTTATAAACTTTAAAAAAATAACTATAAATAAAAAGCAAAAAAAATTTATGTTTATAATAGTAAATAAATTAAACAAACTATTATAATTAATACTTTATAACAAGTTAATAATAACTTAAAATGTTGCTTGTTTTTACTATAAAAAGCTTTTTTGCATTTTTAGCTTACTAAAAAAAATAAACTTAAATAAAAAACCGTAATTTATTTTAGCTTTTATAAAAAAACTAGCTAAAATATTTAAAATTAAATAAAAACTATTTTTGTTAAAACATTATAAGTTAATAAAACAAGCTAAAATTGTTATTAAATATTTAAACTAAAAACTATGCTTGTTTTATAACTATTATTAAAATAATTAAGCAAAAGCTTTATTTGCTATAAATTTTGCTGCAGCTTTTTTACTATATAACTTTATAAGCTTATAACTTTATAAAATATTGTTCGAATTTTTAATGCTTATATATTATAATTAAATAAGTAAAACTATAAATGTTATAAAATTACTAGCAAAAAAACGTTTTACTTGCAAAAAAGCTTAAAAAATAGCGAAAACTATTAGCAAATACGTAAAAATAGCACAAAAAATATTAAAACATATATAAAATAAAATAATTTAAAAAAAAAATAAACATAAAAAAAAGCTAAACTTTAATATTAACAACTAAATATTTATTATAAAAAAACGTTAATTATAAACAATAAACTAACTATTTAATAAATTAAATTATTTTTTAACTTAATAATATTTTAAAATAGTAAAAAAAATAAAACTTATAATATTTAAGTTAAAAATATTTTTAAATTAGTAAGCTTTTAATTTATATTACGCTAATTAATTATAAAAATACGCGAATAATTTTTTGCTAAAGCAAGCAGTTAAATAGCTTGCTAAAAAAACAATAGTTTTTAATAAAAAAAACCTTAAATAAAAAGTAAAACATATATAAACCTTTTAAATATATTATAAAAAAACTTTACAATATTAAATAAACTAAAAAAAATAAAATTTTAATAAAGAATAATATTTTATAAACAACTTTAAAAACTTTTTAAAGCTATTGCTTGTTTTTTATAAAAACAACTTTAATTTAAAAAGTTTATTAAAAAAACTTAAATAATAGCTAAAAGCCGCAAAAAAAATTAAGTTTAAAAAAGATTATTTTAATAATAATGCTTTAAAAATATAAAAACGCGTGTTATAACGTTTAAAAAAACAAAAGCTTAAAAGTTAATAATATAAACATGTAAAAAAGCACTAGCTATGCAATAGCTAGTAAGCTAAAAAAGTTATAGCTATAACTTACTTATTTAAATAAATAACTGTTTGTTATAGCTTTTAGCTACCACTTACTTTTTATAACAACTACACTTTATAAACATAATTATAAAATTTATACCCTTAGTAATTTATGTTAAATAGTGCTTTTACCTTAATAGTTAGCTAGGACTAACAACTACGCGGTAGTTGTAAATCCGAGCCGACTACTCTCCTACCCGCGGCAAAACCCCCAAGTTGTTCCTGCGATCGATTCTCGCGGTCGAAAAAGACTTTGTTGTGTCCCGGCAATACAACTACACAGAATGGCGAATTCAGGTACCCAACTGCGTGGTCTAGTTACCGTCGACCAACTAAACACCCTTTGAATCCTTACCCAACCGAAGTCCTTAACAACTACGCGGCAGTCGTACGGCGAATTCAGGTACCCGTACAAACCTACGCACCTCCGGCTGTGTAAGAAGCACATATAACACCTTGACTGGTTGCTCGCAACAACAACAACGTGGTCATCTCCTCCCTTCAACGCAGCGTATACACAAACCTACGGACCTACAGACCTGTATAAACCTGTACAGACCTGCCTACACCTACGTACACCTGTATAAACCTGTACAAACCGTCCTACACCTGTACAGACCTACAGACCTGTACAGACCTACAGACCTGTACAGACCTACAGACCTGTACAGACCTTCGCGGACCTGCAAACCTGTACAGACCTACCTGTACTTATACAGACCTGCCTACACCAACCTACCTGTACAGACCTCCGCAAACCTATTGGTGGATTTAGTGGATTTGGTGGATTGGTGGGATGTGTGTGGCTAGGGCTAGGGCTATTGAGGTCAATAGATTTTGTTGTGTGCGCGGCACTTGATATAAACATGTAGGGGGGCACTAGCCACGCAGTGGCTAGTGGGCCAGAAGGGTTGTGGCTGCAACCCACCCACTTAGGTGGGTGGCTGTTTGCTATAGCTTTCGGCTACCACTTACCTTTTACAACGATTACACTTTATAAACATAATTATAGGATTTATACCTTTAGTAATTTATGTTAGTTAAATAAAAGTAATATTAAAAAGTAATAATTAACAAGTTGTAAAAAAACTTTAAAACGCTTTTATAAATTAAAAGCTTATAATATAATAGCTTAAAAGTAAATACTTAAAATAATCGTTTTTTTAATTAGTTAACAGCTTTTTAAAGCATTAAAGTTTAAATTTTAAAGCAAAATAACTTTTTTTTTTTTTTAAAGGAAAATAATTATAAATAGTTAACTTATATAGCTAACTTATAAGTAGTTAACTTAAATAAAACTTATTAATTATATAACTAGCTTATTATATATATATATAAATCTTTTATATATAAATTAACTGCTAAAAGCTTTTTTTTTTAGCTTTTTATTTTATAATTAATATATAAATAAAACTTTAAATTAAAGTTATACTTTTATAAAAAACATTAATTATAACAATAACTATTTAAAGTATTATTTTATTATTTATATAATAGCTAATTTTTTTATATAAAATGTTAAACGTATAATAAAATAATATATATATTTGTTTAATTTTATTAATAGTTTAATATATTTTAATAACTATTTTTTTATATAATGTTTTAGTTAATTATATATTATTATAAAAATTTTTAACGTAAAATTTATATTAAAGTTATATATAATAAAGTTTAATAGTTTTTAATATATAAAAATTTAATATTAATAAAATATAGTTTAAATATTATATATAAATAAAAACTTTAAAAATTTTGCTGCTTAAAATAAAATGTTTATATTAATAATATATAAAATTCATTGTTTATTAATTTATATAATATTAATAACAATTTTATAGTTAAAATTAAAATTATTTTTTAAAAAAAACTTAAATTTTTTAAAAAACTAGTTATATAATTAACAATAATAGTAAAATTTTTTAATTTTTTATAGTATAAAAATATTAATATTATTATATTTTGTTTTTTTTAAAAAAATATGTAGTGTTTTTATATAAAAATGTTTAAACTGTTTATAAAACTTTTAAAGTTTTATTTTTATAAAATAAACTATTGTTTTTTGTTAACTTATATTAAAAAATAAATATTTTTATTTTAATATAATAAAAACAGTTGTTTTATTTTTTTATATAATAATGTTTAAAACATTATTAAAATATATATATAATTTATTTATATTATAAAAAAATAAAAAATAAAAAGTAAAAGCTTTAAAAATATAAATTGTTATTTGTTTAATAAAAGTTAAAATGTTTATTGTTTTAATTGCTTTAAAGCTTAAAATGCTTTTAAATTAAATTAAAGTATTATTTAAAGTATAATTTATTTATATAAAAAAGATTTTTTATATAAAAGCTTTAGCTTAAGCTTTGTTTATAGTTAAAACTTTTGTTGTTTTAATGTTTTAAAAAATGCTTTAATATTTTATATTATATTAGCTTTTAAAAAAAAATTTGTATATAAAAGTTTTTTTGTTTTAAATATAAATGTTTTTTTTAGTTATATAATAAATATAAACAACGTTTATTAAAAATTAAATAACTTTATTATTTATATTTAAATTTTAAATATTATTTAAATTGTTATTATATAAAGCTTTTAAAAAGCTTTTATAGTTTAAAATAAATATATTATATTTTTTATATAAAAGTGTTAATTAGTTTAATATTTTATAAATAAATATATATTACGTTTTAGCTTATGTTTTTTTTACTATATATAATTAATAAATTAACATTTGTTTTTTTTATAAATAAAGCATTTTTTTTTTAATTTATTATATAATTTTTAAAGCTTTTAGCTTTTATATTTTTTATTATTATATAACTTTTTTAAGTAGTTAATATTATATTGTTTATTTATAAAGTATGCTTTATTTATATAACACTAGCTTACTTTTTAGTTTATAAAAATATATAATGTTGTTTTTAAGTTTAAAACTAAAGCTTTATATATAAGTTTTATGTTTATAAAAGCAGTTTTTAATTAAAATATTTTAAATTATGCTTATATAACAACTATATAAAAAGTATTTTGTTTTTATAGCTAAGTTTTAATATATATTAAATAAGTTAAAGTTTATTAAAAAGTTTTTTAATACTTTTAATATTAGCTTATTAAAATTGTTTTATTTTATTTATATAAAACTTATAGTTGTTTAATTAATAAAGTATTATTTAACTTAACTTTTTAATATAATTAAAAAAATTATATAATATTATTTTTTTATAATTTTAAATTAATAACAAGTTAAAATAAAAATATAAGCTTTATTATATAATATATTATATAACTTTTTGCTATAGTTTTAATTCGATCGCTATATTTTATTAAAAATATTAAATAAGTTTAAGTTAAAGTTATTGTTTTATATAATATATATAAAAAGTAGCTAGTAAACAAAATTTTTATATAATAATAAAGTAAAAATTTAATATATTTTTATATAAAAATCTTTTATAGTATTTTTAGTTAAAGCTTTTATTTTAAAAATATTAAAGCGTATATTTAGCATAGTTTATTTATATAAAAAAAGTATAAAAGTTAAAACGTTATATATAAAAAAAACAAAGTTTAAAATACTTAAAATGTTTTATTATATAAAAAACAATATAAATTGTTTAATTAAAAAAATAGTAAAGTTTATACTATTATTAGCGTTTATTATACAAGCTAATTTTTTATTATATAAACGTTTTAACAGTTATACGTTTTTATTACGTTTAATTATAACAATAAGCTTTTTTTTAAATAAATAAACAATATATAAAAACTAATATATTATTTATTTTTAAAAGTTAAGTTTATAAAACTATATAATTTGTTGTTTTTTAATTTTTATTTATATATATTTATATAAATATTGCTTAAAATACGTAGTTATTTTTTTAAAATTAAATAGTTTTATAA
>MU382806.1:0-11127 GCA_022495115.1 Xylaria castorea | reverse complement strand
TTAAAAAGTTTTATATTTATATTATTATTTATAAAAAAAAGCTTTTAGTTTTTAAAACGTAAATTAGCTTTATATAGTTAACTATATTAAAAACGCTAATAATATTAAATAATAAAAATAAAACTATGTTTTTTTGCTTAATAACTTTTTATATATTATTAGTAACTATTTTTATTGCTATATTAATAAATTAATATTTATGGTTTTTTATTTATTTTTTTAAAAAAAAAGCTTTTAAGCTTAAAAGTTTTAATAAGTTTATTATATATATATTTTTTTATAATGTTTTTTATTACATTAATAAAAAAAATACGCTTTTAGTTTTTAACTGTTATATAAACTAGTAATATTTTATTTAGTTTTAAAATAACTATAAATTTTTCTTTTTTAAACTGTTTTAAATAATATTTAAAATAAAAACTGCTATAGCAAAAAATTGCTAATATATAAAATAATAGTTTACTATATACTTTAAAAAACTTGTTTAAAAATAAGTTGTTTTTAAAAAAATTTTATAATAAAAGTTTATATATTAAATTAATTATATATTTTTTTATAACAGTTTATAAAACTTTATATTTTTAATGTTTATTATAATATTTTAAAAGTTTATTAATAAAATAAAATAAAAATTTACTATAAGTTTTTTTGCTTTTTTAAAATATATAGCTATAGCTATAAACTTTTTTAAGTTATTTTTTAATACTAAAATAATTATTATTTTTAAAAAAAGTTTATTTAATAATTTTGTTTATTTTGTTAACAATTAAAACTTTTTAAAGTTTTTTAAAACTTTTGTTATTATTTTTTGCTATAAGTTTTTTTAAACGTTTATTATTAAATATTTAAGTTTATTATAAGTTTTACTTAAACTTTTTTAAACATTTTTAAATTTACTTTTTTTATATTTATAATATATATGTTTAGTTTTAGCTTTTAAAGTTATAACATTTAAGCTTATTTATAAAGCTTTTTTTAATTTTTGTTTTAAAGTTTTTAAAAAAGTAAATAAATTTATAATTTTTATAAGTTACTTTATTAGTTTTTTAATTATATTATTTAGTTTTTTTTAACTTATTATTATAATTATTTTTTAAAAATTTTTATTAGCTTTTATAACTATTATAACTTTCTTTATTTATAGCTAGTTTTATTTTTTTGCTTTTTTTAAATAGTTTTTTAAATATATGCTTAATTTTATAGTTATTTTAAAAGCTTTATAGTTTAAACTTTTTTAGCTTAAGTTTTTTTAATATATTATTAACAAGTTTTTTAATATTTATATTAAATTAATTATTAAAATTTTTTGTTTTTTATTACTTTTGTTATTTTTTTTAAATATAATAACAAAATTAAACTTTATTGCGTTATAAACTATTAAAAATTTTTGCTGCTTAATAAAAGCTAATCTGTTAAATTTTATAAAAAAAAATAAAACTTAAAGTTTTTTATAAGCAAATATTATTTTAAAAGCAGTTTTTTAAAAAAGTTTTATAATAAGCTTTTTTATACGTTTTTTATTAAGTTTAACAAATATATTAACTAAATTATTATTATAACATTTTTATTTTTTATTTTAATATAAGCTTAATTTTTTTAATAGTTTTTAGTTAATGTTTTAAAAACGATTTTTTTATTAATATAAAGCATAACTTTTTTGCTTTATTATAAAATATAATAGTTATTACTTAAACAATATAATATTTCTTTTTTATAATTTTTTTTTTAAATTATAATAAAGTTTAAGTTTGTTTTTTATAGCATATATATTATATTTAAATATAATTTTTTTTTAATGTTTTAAAATATAATGTTTATTATAGTTATAAAAACAATAATATTTGCGTTAATATTTTATAGCATTTTATAAAAAAGCTAGTTTTATTTATATTTTGTTTTTTTTTGTTTAATATATTAAAAGTTAAATTAACCGTTTATAATATTAATATTATATTAGCATATTTTATTATAATAGTTTTTTATAATCGTTTTAAAATTTATATAAATATAAAACATATATAGCTTTTAATTTTTATTTTATTTAAGCGTTAAATAAACATGCTTTATTTTAAGCTTTATATTGTTTTTTATAGTTAGCGCACTAAAGTACTACTTTTATAGTTTTTATAAAAACTTTTTTTTTTAAATATTTAAAACTTTTATAACATTTATAACATGTTTATTTAAAGCAATATATAATTATATAGTTATATTTAAAACAATTAAAGCATTATTATATTTTTATATTACATATAAATAGTTTATAATTAAAAAATTATGCTTTTTAAAAAAAGCTTTTTTTACTAAATTTTTAAATAGTTATAATTATATTAATATATAATATTATAAAAATATATTAAACATTAAAGTTTTTTAAAAACATTTGTTTATATTTATTTAGCTTTAAGCAAACGTTTTTAAATACTGCTTTTAATATTTTATTGTTATAAATTTTTTATAGTTATATTATTAAGATTTTTTTTGCTATTATTGCAATTTTATATTATTATAGCTTAACTTTTGCTTTAAAAGCTTTAGTTATTTAATTGTTTTAATTAAAGCTTTTAAAAAACTTTTTTTAACACGTAATAATTACGTTTTTACTAAAAAGCTTTTTAGCTGCAATAATGTTAACTTTATTAAAAGTTATATTAATTACTATTATAATTATAATTTGTTTACGTTTTTCAAATATTTTTAGTTATATTTTTGCTTTAATAATAACTTTTTTGTTTTTTTTTACTAAAATAGATTTTTTGTTTAATAAAAGCTAAACTTTTATAAAAGCTATTTTTTATACTTATATTTAAGCTTAAAATTGCGCGCTAAATTATTAAAGCGTTTTAACTATTGTTTTATTAAAATTATATTATATAATTAATTTTTTAATATTTATAAACTTAACAGTTATATTTTTTAAACTTTAAAATTTAGTTATTGCTTAAGTTTTTTTTACGTTATAAAAAAAAATAGTTTTTTTACTACTTTATTTTTTTAATTAGTTAAAATATAAGTGTTAATAGTTTATTAAACATTTTTTATAGCTATAAGCTTTATATTTTTTTTTTAAAAATCTTTTAATATTATAATAATAATAAGTTTTTTATAACGTTTTAATACAAATTTTTCTAATAGGTTGTTCGCTATTAATACGTTAACTATTTTTTACGTTTTAACTCCGCTATTAATATAACTATTTTATTTTAGTAAAACTTTTAATAGCTTTTTAATAATTGTAATTATTATTAAATAGCTTGCATGCTTACAAAGTTATTTTAAAAACTTAAAAAACAACTAAAAGGTTGTTTTTGTTAAAATATATAATAAACTATTAATTTATATATTAATAACTTTTTATTATAGTAGCTTTTATTTTAAATGTTAGTTAAAACGGTTTAAAAAAACAAAAATTATAGTTATTTTAAAACTAAACAAAATACTCTTAGTTTATACAATAGTTAAAAACTAAAAGCTTATTTTTTTTATTAGTATAATAACAATTTTTTTAAAAAAAATTTATAATAAACTTATTAAAACTGTTAAACTTTAAAGCTTTTTTTTGAAAAAAACCAAAAAAAAATTATAAATATTAATTTATTAATATAATAATAAAAATAGTTGTTAATAATATATAAAAAGTTATTAAGCAAAAAAAGTATAGTTTTATTTTTATTATTTAATATTATTAGCGCTTTTAATATAGTTAATTATATAAAGCTAATTTATGTTTTAAAAACTAAAAGTGTTTTTTAAAATAATAATATAAATATAAAACTTTTTAATAAAATAAATAGCATAATTTAAATTTAACAAAAACTTGCTAACTTAATATAATTAAATTTAAAAATATTATAAAGTTTTATTTATTATTATTATTGTTTTTATTATATATATTAACTTTATATAAAAAAATTGTAGTTTATAAAAATATTATAATAGTTAAATTTATAAATAATATTAATATAATAATTTTAAGTTTAAAAACTAAAAACAACTATAAAACTTTAATTAAAGCATATAATATATATAAGTATTAAATATTATATTATAAAAAAAAGTTTAAAATAAAAAAAAGCAAGCTAATATATTTTTATTTAGCTTATTTAACAATTATTATGCTAATTATTTTATTAAAAGCTAAAATTAAACCTAAAAAAAACATAAAATTTTTAAAAGTTTATTTTAAAAACAACTTTAAATAGCACTTATATTTAAAAAAACATTATAAAAACCTTTTTATTTAATAATATATAATAATAAAACTAAAAAAAACTTAATATAAAAAATTAATATAATAAAAATAAAACAGTTATATATTGCTATAATATATAATATATAAGCTTATAAAGTTATAATATAATATAAACTTTTTTTAAAAAAACGTTTATAAAATATTGTTTAAAAACTTAAAGCTATATAACAAACATATTTTTGCAAAATTATAAATATTTATAAAATAATAATAGTTTAATATATTAAAACTAAATTAATAATATTATTTTTAAACTTATATTTTTATAGTAAAACAGCTGTTTTTAAAAGTAAACTTTTTATGTTTTTTTGCGCAAAAGTTATATAATTAATTTATATTTATTTTACGTTTATAGTTTATAAAATATAAATAAAACAACAAAAAAACTAAAACTAAAAAAAACTTAAAAAACGCTTTAAATTTTTTTAAAAAGTTTAAAATAAATAAAACATATAAACTAATAGTTAAGCGTTAAAAAAAGCATTTTAAAAAAAATAGCAAAAGTAGTAACTATTAACGTATTTTAATAAAAATAGCTATTTTATAGCAAAAAAGCTACTTTTTAAAAATAATATAATTAAAAAAATATAAAAGCTTTTTTAAATATAAAACAGTAGTTATATTTTAAATATAAACAAAAAAAATTAGCTTAAAAGCTTTTTTTTACTAAAACAAATATTTAAATATTTAACTTTATTATATAAATATATAGCTAGCAAAAAAACAGCAGCTTATATAATTTTAAACTATAAACTATTAATTAACAAATAAAAAAAGCTAAAAATAACGTTTTTTTTAATAGCTTTAAAAAGCTGCTAAAATTTAGCAAAAGCTATTAATAACTTAGCTAAGTTTAAAACAATTATATATTAACTTATTAAAGTAAAAAAACTAACTATATATAATTTTGTTAAAAATATTAAAAATACTAAAAAAATGTTTTAATATTATTGTTATAAAAAGCGAAACAATAGTAAAACATTAATTAAAATATAATATAACAAGCAAAAAAAGTTTATGCTACTTATAAACTAAATAAACAAAACTTAAAAAAGTTTTAAAAACTTATAAAAAGCTTTCTTATTTTTAAATCCTTTTTTACTTTTTTTTCTTTTAATTAATTAAGCAAAAAAACCTAATATATAAAATAAAGTTTTTATAAAAAGCTATATATAATAAAACGCGAGCGTTTATATAACTTAAACGCTTTAATTTTAGTAAAAACTAAAACTAAAGCGCTATTAAACATAGTTTTTGCTTATAATATAAACAAGTAAAATAGCCGCGCTAATAATAGCTTTACGGATTAAATTAATAATAAAAAAAGTTAATAAGTTTTATAAAATAAACAAAAAGTTTAGCTAACATTATAATATAAAAAAACTAAAATATAAATTAAAAAATTATTTATTATAAAAAAAGCTAAAAAACTATACTATTAGTTAAATAAAAAACTATTGTATAAAAGATTATAAAAAATTATTAAAATATTTATTATATAAATAAGTAAACAATATATATATAACAATATAAAACTTATAATAAGCTTAATTATAATATATATATTTGTTTATATAATATAAAATTAGCTTATAAATTATTGTTTAATTAGTTTAAATTAATTATGTTTATTATAGTTTTGTTGTTTTTAATTGTTTTAATTAATTATATTAAAAAAATGTTTAAAATGTTAAAATAACTAGTTTGCTTATATATTTAGTTTACATATAAAATACGTTAACTTATTTATATATTTAACTTAAAAAAACTTATTAAAATATTTATATAGTTAGTTTATATAAAACTTTTAACTATTATAATAATTATGTAATAATGTTAATTTAAAAATATTAAAAATATTTAAAAAAGATTTAATTTTTAAAATTTTTATAAAAGATATTAATTATTAAATTGTTAAACATTTTATTAAAACAATTTATTTAAAAGTAATTTTTTTATAAAATATAAATATAATTATTTAATATATAAAAGTTTAAGCTTTTTATAATTTACTTTTTTTATTAAAAAAAGCGTTTTTTAAAAATTTAGTTTTAATATTTAACTTTTAATTAAAGATTATTTTTATAAAGCGTTTTATTATCGTTTTTTTTAATGTTAAACTTTATTTAAAATAAATAATATTTATAATTAAACTTTTTAAAAAATATTTATTAACATATAATTTTTATTTAGTTTATTATTTATGTATGTTTAACAAAAAACAGTTTAATTTTATTTTATAAATTTTTAAAAGTTTATTTATAAAGTTAATAATAAACTATAAGCTTAATATAATAACGTAATAGTTAAACGTATAACTGCTTTTTTTATAAACAAATTTACTTTTTGTTTTTATGTTAAAAGTTACTATTTTAAATCTAGCGTATATTATAAAAAAATAGTTTAAAAATTAAGCTTAAGCTATTAATTTTTGTTACACTTAGCTTTTATAACTTTTTTATTATACTTTTTAAAAAATAACATAAAGTTAAACATAAAACCTTTATATAACATTTGCTTATATTTATTATAAGTATAAATTAATATGTTTTTAACATTTAAAAAATTAAACAAAAAAAACTGTTTTTTAGCTTTATTTAACATAAAACAAAAAAAAACATTTAATGTTATTAAGCTTAATAGCTTTAGTAGTTTAATTAAAATTAACAAATAAAACATTTTATAAGATAATAATATATTTATTTAAATAATATATAAAAAGCTAGCTAGTTAAAAGCTAAAACTATAGTAAATTATATGCTTTAATATAAATAAAATATTTTTTTAGCGTAAAATAAAGCTTTTATATATAAAAGGAATTAATAAAGAATTTTTAAATTATAAAGGTTTTATTTAGCTTTAGTTTTAGCTATAAAACGGTTTTTCGTTATAATATAAACAAATAAAATAGCTATATAGCTTTAAGTAAAGTTAATAATATAGTATATAATATAAAGATTACATATAGTAATATTACTATAGTATTAATATTAGTATTTAAATTTAAGTATTATAATAATATTAATACTTAAATGTTAAATATTATAGTAGTATTTAGTACTACTATAATAGTATTAATATTAAGATTTAAATATTATAGTAGTATATAATATTATTACTATAATATATAGCAGTACTACTATAGTACTTAATACTATAATAATATTTATATTATTATTATATAAATATTAAATTTTTATATAATTTAGTAATATAATTAAATATAACTTTATTATATTATTATTATATTAAACAATTAATGTTTATTATAAATTTATAAATATAATAAATATAATATTTAAGTAAAAGCTTTATTTTTATTATTAATTACTTATAACTTTTTTTAATTAGTTTTTAAATAATATAACTATAAAATATATATTTATTTATTAGTTAACTATTTAATAAATATTAAAATATAAATATAAATAATGTTTAAAATAACTTAGTTAATAATTTATAGCTTAATATAACAATTATTTTATTTTATTTATTAAACTATAAATTTAATTTTTAGGTTATAAAGCTTTATAATTTGCTTTAAAATAATATAAACTTAAATTATATATTTATTTAATAGTTTATTATTTAACATATATTTAAGTTAAAGCATTAAGCGTGTTTAAAGTTTTTTGTTTTAATAATGTTATGTTTAATTAAAACTTTAATTTTTATAAGTTATATAGTTTTGTTTGTTTTTTTAAAAACAAAAAAAACATTAACATTTAATTTACATTATATTTAGTTATTTTATTAATATAAACATAATAGCAAAAAAAACCTTAAATAAAGCTTTTAATATTATTATATACATTAAAATTTAAAATATTTTTATTACTTAACTATTTACTTTATTTAATATTTTTAGATTATAAAACTTGTTTGTTTTTTAAAAAACAAAAAAAACATTAATACTTAATTTATTTTATATTTAGTTATATTGTTTATATAAAAAATATAACAAAAAAAACGTTAAATAAAGCGTTTTATATTATTATATACATTAAAGTTTAAAGTAATTTTATTATTTTATTATTTACTTTAATTAATCTTTTTAAGTTTTAAAATTTTTGTTTGTTTTTAAAAAAAAAAAAACATTAATATTTAATTTATTTTATATTTAGTTATATTGTTTATATAAAAAAAATAGCAAAAAAAAACGTTAAATAAAACATTTTATATTATTATATGCTTTAACTTTTATAATACTTTATAATTTACTTTTTTATTTTTTTTATTTTTTTAAGTTATAATAATTTAGGTTTTTTTTTTAAAACATAAAAAAACATTAATACTAAATTTACATTATATATAGCTATAAAGTATATATATAACATAAAGTATTAAACACTTTTAATAATGTATTTTATACTATTATATTTATTAAATTTAAAATTACTGTTTTTAATTAAGTATTTAATTCTTTTAATTTCTTTAAGTTTTAAAGATTTTTTAGTTTTTTTAAAATAATATTTATATAAATATAAAATTTATATAAAATTTAGTTATATATTTTTTATAAAGCATATAATATAATAACAACATAATTATTAGTATTTAAACGTATATATATTAGTAATAATTATATAATTAATATATAAATATAAACAGCAAATAAAAACCTTTAGTTATAAATATTTTCGTTTTTGCTTTTTGCTTTTAAATTTTTTCCGTTATTTTTAGCAATATATTTGTTAAAACTTTTAATTTTTTAAGTTTTTAATAATATTAATTAACTAATTGTTTTTAAACTTAGTTTATTTTTATTTTTAGTAATAATATTATTAGTAATAAAAAACACTTGTTTAATAATAGTAAAAATAGCTAAAATTGCTAAATATTTTTTTGCTAAATTAAATAAAATTAAAAATTGTAAAACGTTATTTTTTAAATATTTTAATAGATTAATCTATTAAATATTAATAATAAAATAATAAAATATAATATTATAAAAAGTTTACTTGTTTTTTTTAGGTAATATATTTTTATTAAAATATATTTTAAATTTTTTATTGTTTTTAACGGATAAATTATTTAAATAAAAGTTTTTTTTAAAGTTTTAAGTACTTAAAGATTTGCTGTTATTTAAATTCTTTAAATTAAAAAAGTTGTTAATTTGTTTATTAAAGTATTAAAATTTAATAATGTAGTTAAATTTAAATTTTTATTAAACGGTTTATATATAAATAAAAATAACTAAATAAATATAATAAATAACTTATTAGTTATCTTTAATTTTAAGTAGTTAAATAATATTGCGGGTAATATTATTATAAAAATATAATAAACGACTTGCTTAAAAATAAGCTAATTTTAATCGAGGATTTAAAATAGTACTAAATATAAAAGCTTTATAGTTTTTTAAATTAGTAAACAATAAATATTGTAAAAAGTATTCTTTTAGTTTTTTAATACTAGAATTAACAGGATTAATTAAATTAAATAAAATTAGTTCTTATAAATAATAAGTTATTAGTAATTAAATAAATATAATTAAATAAATAAATATAAATATATAAATATAAATATATAAATCTTAATAAAACAACTTATTAAGTTTAAATCTTATTAAATCTTATTTTTAGCTTTTATAATAAAAGCATTTAATTTATTATATATTTTATAAATATATAATAAACTAATAAGTAGCGTAAAATAATCTTTTTTTTATAATTTAATAAACGGTTTAACAAATATGTTAAAAAAGGTTTTTAGTTGTTTAATTGTAAACTAATTGTTTGTTAATAAAAATATATTATAAAATTTGTTCTTTGCTATATTTAAATTAATATATTTAAGGGGTTCTTTTAATTTAATAAAAGTATTTAATATATTATACGTTAAATTTTACTTTGTTATATTATTTATAATATAAACATAAATTAGCTTTAATAATAAAATAATAATAAAATAATAATAAAATAATAAAAACGGACTAAGTTAAATTTTTGTAATATTATAATTAAAAGTAACGTAAACTTTCGTTTAATGTTATTAATCCTGTTTTTTAATAAGTTTTTAATTTTAATTATATATTTAATTAATATAATAATTTAACAAACGCACTTTAATAAATCTATAATAATTAATAATTAATAATTTAATTACTATAAATATATTAAAATAATAACTTACTTAGTTGTTTTTGTTAATAATTTTCGTTATATAATTCGTTATTTATATAATTATAAAAATTATGTTTATTGTTTACTATTAAAATATATTGTTATAATATAGTTTAAACAATAATATTAATAATTTAAAAAATATACTTAATATTATTATTAAAGTTTTTTAAAACTAAATTAAAGTAATTTCGTTTAAAAAACTATAAAAACGTATTATTATTGCTTACGTTATTTTAAGTAATACTATTAAATAATTAGCTATAGTTATTATTAAATAAATATATAAATAAACAAAAATACTTACTTAAATATATTGTTTAAAGTAATATTTAAATATAAGGTTAATATATTAATAAAATTATTATAAACATTTAAACTAATATAACGGTTGTTTATTTCGTAAAAACTAATTAATTTATAAATTAAATTAAAATCGGAATTAATATACAGAATAATAACATTAATAAAAGCAGTTTGCGTATTTAAAGTTTAAATATTAAAAAACCGCGAAAATTTCCTATTATTTTTAATATTTAGTTCTAAATTGTTATTAAATGCTATTAAAAAGAATTTAAATATAAACTTTAAAATAGATTTAATTTTATAGCAATTTATAACGCAGTTTTTAAACAAAGTTAGTAAATAATAATATAAAATAAATAATAAATAATAAATAATAAATAATAAATAATAAATAATAAATAATAAATAATAAATAATAAATAATAAATAATAAATAATAAATAA
>MU382805.1:0-11197 GCA_022495115.1 Xylaria castorea | reverse complement strand
ATTATACTATATTAACTAGTTATAAAACTATAGCTTAAAAGCATTTTATTATGTTTAACTTAATATAAAAATTGTAAACTAAGCTATTTTTTAACTGCTGTTATATAATAAAAGCTGCTTAAACTATTGTTTAATAATACTTTTAATATTATTTTTTTTGTTTAAAAGCATATAAAAATAATGCAGCAATTAACTATAGTATAGTTTGTTTAACTAATAAAAAATTAATATATAATAAAGCAATTTTTGCTTGTTTATTTTTTTAGCTTTATTATTAATTTGTAAAACTTATTGTTTTATGTTTTTTATTTTTTTTTTTGTTTTTTTTTTTACTTTTAAATATAACGGTTGTAGCGTTAAGCTTTTTTATTATACGTTGCTGTTTAATAATACGTGCATAAAGTTTGCTTTTATAAAAAAATAGTAAATTTTGTTAGCTTGTTTGTTTAGTTTAACTAGTTTAGCTTATGTTTAAACTGTTGTTTTTTTTAGTGTTTTTACTGTTTAAAACTAAAGCTTATAATATATTTTTTTTTTTTTCCGTTTTACTACTATTTTTAACTTTAAACTAACTACTACTAGCTTAAATAGTAAAAAACCGTTAATAGCAAACTTATATACGTTAAAAAAATATATTAATACGTGTAGTTTTTTATGCTTTTTATTTGCTTTATTTACTATTTTAACTTTATAAGTTAATTTATTTATGCTATTTTTAGTAATGCTTTTTTATTGTTTTTTTAGTTTAATAAACATACTAATATATTTAACAAACTAGTTTGTTAGTAGTTAATAATACTAAATATAAATTAGTTAACTTTATAAGCTTTAAAAATACTAGTGTAACAAGTTTTAGCTAGCTATATAAAACGAGAAATTGTTGCATTTAAACAGCAATAGCTTTTTGCTTTTTTGCTAACTTTAACGTATGTTTTAAAGCTTTAAAATAAATATTAACTTTATTACTAATATAAGTAAAATAGTATTTAGTACAAAATAATAATTAATATTGCGTATAATAATAAAATAAGCTTATAATAATAAAATAGAATGCTTATATAAATAAAAATAAAGCAATAGTAGTACTAAATAAATTTTAAAAAAATAGTAAAATAAACAATATATAAACATTTTTTTTTTATAAAATAATATATAAATTATATTTTGTTTTATACTGTTTAATAAATTTTACTTTAGTAATATTTTACTAATAGTTTACTTATTTTTTTTACTTTTAGTTTAATATTGTTATATTGTTTTGCTATGTTTAAAAACTTAAAAATTTATTATACGTTATTTAAATATAATATATAACTATAAGTTTTTAGTAAGCTAACCGGAAGCTTATTATATTTTAGGCTACTTAAAAGCTATTTATATTACTTTTTTTTTAGCTTCTTTTTTATAAACTTTAACTTAGTTGTTTTATAATACTTTTGTTAGCATATAAATAAAACAAAGAATTAAAAATTTACTAAAATTTTATAAGTAAAAAAATATTAAATATATATTAAAATTTTATAATTAAAAAGGATTAAAAGTTAAATGTATAACTGTTTAAAGTGTATATAACTTACTGTTAAATAAAAAATAGCTAAAGTAATAATAAACAACTATTATATATATAAAATAGTAAAAAAGTAAATTTTAATTTTTTTTTTTGTTCGAACATAAACAATATTTTATTATATAGTTTATATATTATACAAACTTATATAATTAATAATTGTTTATAATAATATATATTTTTTTTTTTGTTTTATTAAACTTAAATGTTTTTATATACGTTATAAAGTATAATTAAAGTAAATAACTTTTTGTTTACTTTTGTAGCGCTAAATAAAAAGCAGTTTATATTTTTTATATTATAGTATATACTAAAAGCTGTTTTTTTATTGTTATTGTTGTTTTTTTTATTATTTTTTTTAGCTTTTTCGTTTTTTTTTTTGCTGTTGTTTTAACAGCTAAACATAATTTTAGCCGCTTATTAATATAAGCTAGTTTATATTACTAACTAAAGCGTAACTTATACTAACTACTAAAACAAAAATATAAGCTATAAGTATTAAACTAGCAACTTGCTTACTTTTTTTAACAAATAGCAATAATTTATATTAAACGTTTGTTATAAATTACGTTATATTTTTTCGGATGTTAGCTTATAAAACAAACAAGCTTTTAATAAACAAAAATGTTATAAAGCTTGCTAGCTTTAATGTTATAAATTTGCAGTTTTTTTGTTAGTTAATATAACACTTTTATAATAATTTGTACGCTACTATTATATTATACGTATAAAACTAAAAAATTTAGTTTATAAGCGTAAGCTTTGTTTTATTTAACAATATTATTAAAAACTATTATAATATTAACTATATAATATAGCTTAAGCTTAAGTATAACTTACGCGCTTTACGTTCGTTAATATTTTAGTTTTTTTTAAAAGCTATATAGCGTTTTTAAATATAAATGCTATCGGCTAATATTAAATATTGAGCTACTTTAATAATGTTTAAGCAAATTGTTATATATTTTTTAGCTTTAGCTTACTTGTTGTTTTATTGGATAGCTATTACTGCTAACGTGTTAACTAACACGCTTTTATATAGCAACTTTTTAATTTAGTGGTTTAAAATCGCAATTAATAAAGCTAAAACTGCTTTATTTAATTTAGCTATATATGCAACGTTTTTTAAAAACTTAGCTACTGCTTTAATGCATAAACTTATTTCGTTTAAACAGTTTACTTGCTTTTTTGCTAAAAAAAATAGCGGCCACGCTTTATAATATTATGTTTTAGTCCGCTATAAATATAAAATTATTTTATTAAAGTATTAAACGTATTAATGCAATAATATTTCCGTTATATTAAGCTTTTATAGCATAAACAGTTTAAAATTTATTATATTGTTGCGCGCTAGTTTAAACAGCATAAACGCTTTAAAAGCTAATAATACTGCTATTTTGTACGCTATTTGCATTATATATAAAACGTTTTTTTAAAAAGTTAACTTGCTTTTGCTAAATAATATTATTATAGCTATATATAGCTAAGCTTTTTTTTTTGCTGTTATAAAGTTTTTAAAATGCTAGGTTTAGCTTACGCGCTAAATAAACAGGTTTGTTTTTATTATAAATTTATTAAAGCTGTTGCTGCTGCAAGCTTTAAATATGTTTAAAATTATTAGCGTAACGTTTGCTAATAGCTGTGCTATTTAGCTAAAGCTTTTAAAACGCGTAAGCTTTAAAACGGGCGCTTTATTAACCGTTATACTGCTATTTTTATTACTTTAACTAACTTTAAACTAAACGTTACTTTTTTAGCTTAAAAAAAACTGCTAATATAAAACTTTTACTTGTTATAAATTAAGCTTTTTGTAGCTTGTTTGTTTTAGCCGGCCAAATTAACACTAATTAGTTTGTTCGTGCTACTTATAATAGTACTTTTATATTTTTTATATTTACTACAATATATATAAGCATATAAAACATGCTAGCTTGTTTAATATAAAGTTATATAAAAATAAAATAAAAGCGTTTTTTAGTATTAAACGTTAAACTATATTAAAGTTGTTAAATATATAAATAACATTTAATAGTTAGCTTACGTTTTAAACAATAACGCGCTATTTTAATAGTAGTACGTACTAATGTTTATTGTTTTTTAAGTACGCGTTTATTTTGTTAGCAAATATAGCATGCTAACATGTTTTATAAACTAAAATATTATACGCTAAAAAACAAAAAAACGAGCTTAAGTTGTTTTATAACTTTATTAAATAAAGCATAATTAAATAATATAAAAAAATAAAATAAATAAAAATAATAAAATAAAGTTATAAACAAAAAATATAAATTTGCTATATAAAACATAAATAAATAAATGTTAAATAACTATAACTTTTTATTTATATTTAACAAGTTATAAAACTATAGCTTAAAAGCATTTTATTACGTTTAACTTAGTACAAAAATAGTAAACTATGCTTTTTTTTAACTGCTGTTTTACAATAAAGCTTGCTTAAACTATTGTTTAACAATACTTTTAGCATTTATTTCCTTTTTAATAAACGTATAAAAGTTACGCAACTACTAACTACAATATAGCTTGTTTAACTAATTATAAATAAATATATAATAATGTTATTATTGCTTTTTAAATATGTTAATAGCTTTAAATTAAGTTGTTAATAGCGTTAGCTTTTGCAATAAAATAAACAAAGTACTATTTTTTTATGCAAGCATTTTGTTTAAGCGTTGCTTTTGCTACTGCGTAATTAAACAAAAAAAAAAAAGAACTACTAGCATAACTACTTGCTAATATTATATAGCTAGTCCGCATGTTTATTGTTTTATATAAAATATATATATTACTTAAAAAACTAAAAAAAAGGGTGCAACAACGTAATAAAAACGGCTAAGCTGTATAAAAAAAAAGTAATTTATTATATAACTAAAAACTGCTAAATATATAATAAACAACTAATATAATTAAAAAATAGCATAATTAAAAAATTTAGTTTTTTTTTTTATTTAAATATTAGTAGTATTTTACTATAAAATCCGAATATTACGCGAACTTAAACAATAAATAACTGTTTAATATAGTATATAACTTTTTACTTTTTTGTTTCTTTTTTATATTAAAATGTTAGTCCGAAAAGTTTTAAATGTTTAAAGCAGCTCTAATTCTTTAAGTTGTCCGTATAAAATAGCTTCCTTTTAAATTGTTATATATTTAAAGTGTAAAATATTAAAAAGAAAAAACACAAAAATAAAAAGTAAAATAAAAAAAAAGTAATTAAGTATTAAAAACAAGCTTAAAAACAAGTGTACTTTTATATATTTTAAAAACAGGTTTGCTTTTTTTATATTTAAAATGCTGTTATAGCTACTTATTTTACTACTTATAGCTATTGCAAGTTTGCTCTTTTTATACTTAAAAATTAAGTGTAAGTTTGCTTTTTTTACACTATAAAAACAAGTGTAAGCTTGCTTTTTTTACGCTTTAAAAGCAAGTATAAGTTTGCTTTTTTTATACTGTATATATAAATATAAGTTTGCTTTTTTTATACTTTAAAAGCAAATGTAAATCTGCTTTTTTTTTATATTGCAGCTAATTTTGTATAGCTTAACAGTTGCTATTTTGCTTAAATATAACATAATATATAAACTTTAAATCTTTTGCTTGCTATAACTAAGCAGCTTTTTTAAACAAACAACTTTTTTTTTTTACTTGCTTTATTATATATATTACATTTTATTTTTATATTATTACTACTAAAAACTATAGTATAAATATAGCAACCTTTAAAAAGTTAATAATATAAACAAGCTATAATATTATTAATTTTATAATAAATAACAAAAAAAGTTTTATTTTTATATACAATATAATACGCAAACTTTAAATCTTTTGCTTGTTTTAAGCAAATAGCTTTTTTTATACTTTAAAAACAAGTGTAAATTTGCTTTATTAAAGCGTTATAAGCAACTATATGTTTGCTTTATTAAAACGTTATAAACAACTATATATTTGCTCCTTTTATGCGTTATAAACAACTATATGTTTGCTTTTTTTATACGTTAAATATAAATGCATGCTTGCTTTTTTTTTATATCGTAGTTAATCTTGTTTTACTTAGCGGTTGCTGCATTATTTAAATAAAATATAACACGTAAACTTTAAGCTGTTAATTTGCTGCTATTAACTAACTTTTTTTTATTATTTACTTTATTATATATATTAAAGCTTTTCTTTATACTATTGCTACTAAAAACTATAATATAAATATAGCAACCTTTAAAATAGTAATAATATAAACAAGCTATAATGTTATAAATTTAATAGTTAATAAAAAAGAAAATTATGCTTTTAACAATTAAACATATAATATAATATATAAACTTTAACTTTTTTGTTTATTTTAAGCGAATAGCTTTTTTTACGCGTTATAAGCATATATAAGCTTGCTTTTTTACGCGTTAAAAGTAAATGTAGGTTTGCGCTTTTTACGCGTTAAAAGTAAATGTAAATCTGCTTTTTTTTTATATTGCGGTTAATTTTGTTAAGTTTAACAGTTGTTATTTTGCATATATATAATATAATATATATACTTTAAGTTTTTTGCTTGCTTTTATTAAACTTTTTTTTTTAACTTATTTTATATATATATCGATTTTTTTTTTATACTATTATTATTAAAAATTATAATATAAATATAGCAACTTTTAAAAAGTAAACAATACAAACAAACTATAATATTATTAATTAAACAAATAATAATAAAAAAAGTTCTGTTTTTATATACACTATAATATATATATTTTAAGTTTTTTGCTTGTTATAAACAAACAGCTCTTTTTTGCTACTTGTTTTATATACGTATTAAATTTTTATTTAATACTACTATTACTAAAATTATAATATAAATATAGCAACTTTTAAAAAGTTAATAGTATAAACAAGCTATAATATTTATAATTAAACAATTAACGAAAAAAAAAATAATGTTTTTTATAATATTATATATAACATAATAAACAAACTTTAAGTTTTTTGTTTGTTTTAAGCGAATAGCTCTTTTTATATTTTAAAAGCAAATGCAAGTTTGCTTTTTTTATACATTAAAAACAAATATAAGTTTGTTTTTTTTTTATATTATAATTAATTTTGTTAAGCTTAACAGTTGCTATTTTGCTTATATATAATATAATATATAAACTTTAAGTTTTTTATTTACTTTAAGCAAAAAGCTTTTTTTATACGTTAAACATAAGTATAAGTTTGCTTTTTTTTTATATTATAGTTAATATTGTTAAGCTTAACAGTTGTTATTTTACGTAAATATAAAATAGTATATATACTTTAAATCTTTTGTTTGCTTTAATTAAACAATTTTTTTGTTTTACTTGCTTTATATATATATTAATTGTTTTTTTTATACTATTATTATTAAAAACTACAATATAAATAAAGCAACTTTTAAAAGGTTAATAGCATAAATAAGCTATAATATTATAAATTTAACAGTTAACAAAAAAAAAAATTATATTTTTAACAATAAAACATATAATATAATATATAAACTTTAACTTTTTTGTTTGTTTTAAATAAACAGCTGCTTTTATGCATTAAAAGCAAATATAAGTTTGCTTTTTTTCCGTATTATAATTAATTTTGTTAAGCTTAACAACTGCTATATTACGCAAATATAATATAATATATATACTTTAAGTTTTTTGCTTATTATAAACGAACAGTTTTTTTTTACTACTTGTTTTATATACGTATTAAATTTTTATTTAATACTACTATTATTAAAAATTATAATATAAATATAGCAACTTTTAAAAAGTAAATAATATAAACAAACTATAATATTATTAATTAAACTGTTAATAATAAAAAAAGTTTTATTTTTATATATAACATAATATATAAACTTTATATTTTTTGCTTACTTTAAGCAAACAGCTGCTTTTACGCGTTAAAAGCAAATATAAGTTTGCTTTTTTTACGTTTATAAAGCAAATGCAAGTTTGCTTTTTTTACACTTTAAAAGCAAGTATGCTTTTTTTATACTATAAACGCTAAAGCAACTACTTATTTTTTTACTTATAGCTATTATAAGTTTGCTTTTTTTTTACTTTAAAAGCAAATATAAGTTTGTTTTTTTTTTATATTATAGTTAATTTTGTTAAGCTTAACAGTTGTTATATTAAATAAATATAACATAATACGTAAATTTTAAATATTTTATTTGCTACAATTAAACAGCTTTTTTTTTTTACTTGTTTTACTATATATATTAAAGCTTTTTTTTTTACTACTGTTACTAAAAATTATGTTGTAAATAAAGCAACCTTTAAAAAGTTAACAGTATAAACAAGCTATAATGTTATTAATATTATAGTTAACAACAAAAAAAGTTTTATTTTTATATATAATATAATATATAAACTTTAAGTTTTTTGTTTATATTAAGCGAACAGGTTTTTTTATATAATAAAAGCAAATGTAAATTTGCTTTTTTTTTATATTACGCTCGATTTTGTTAAGTTTAACAGCTGCTATATTATATAAATATAATATAACATATAAACTGCAAGTTTTTTGCTTGCCGTAAGTAAACAGCTGCTTTTATATATTAAAAACAAGTGTAAGTTTGCTTTTTTTATATACTAAAAGCAAATATAAGTTTGCTTTTTTTTTATATTATAGTTAATTTTGTTAAGCTTAACGGTTGCTTTTTTGCTTATATATAACATAATATATAAACTTTAAATCTTTTGCTTGCTTTAAACGAACAGCTTTTTTTTTCCTTTTGCTTTACTACGTAATAAATAATATTTATATATAAGTTATTATATAGTAATATATTTTATTAAACTGCTTTTATAAAAATATAGTAAAACAAAAGCAAAAGTATAACAATAAAAAAAAACAAAACGTTAAATAGCACAAAATAGTTAGTTAGCTATAACATTAGTTATATTAACTTTATATTATAAAGCTTTAAATGCTTTATTTTTTGCGGTGCTTTGTTTTTTGCGGTATTTTGTTTTTTGCGGTACTTTATTTTTTGCAGTGCTTTATTTTTTGCGGTGCTTTATTTTTTGCGGTGCTATTTTTTATAGTACTATTTTTTGCAGTGCTTAATAATTAATTTAATAATGTTAAAAGCTTTAATAATGTTATGCTACATTTATATGTTAATTAATAATATAGCTTAATATTTTTAAATATTACGTTTTATAGCGCTAAGTTTTTAATAAATCTATATATTTATAAAAAATAACCTTTTTTAGTTTATTTAAAAATAAGTTATGTTTAATATAAATAAAAGCTATAAAGTACTTATTTTAGCAGTTTTTATATATTTAAAAAAGTTTTGCTTAAAAAGGTTAAACTTTTAAAAACTTAGCTGCTATTTTTTATAGTTTAGTTTTTGCTTTAGCTAGCTTTTTTATAACATAGTTTGCTATTTTTATATTGTTATGCTTATTATATTAATAATAATAGCAGTTTTTGCTACTTATTTTAACTTTATATTAAACTTAATTTATACTATAGTTTATTTTAACTTTATATAAAGTTTTTTAATTAATTTAAGTTTAAGTTATATTTGTTTATAAATAGTATTATTAAATACGCTTTATTATAAGCTTTATTTTTATTTTTTTAATTAATTATTAAACGTTATAGCTGCAAAAAAAACTAACTTAAACTTTTAATAACTAAAACCTTAAAATAACTGCAACTTTAAAATAACTTTAACTTGTTTTATAGCTTACTTTAACTTTATATAACGTTTGCTTAATTAAATTAAGCTTAAGTTATATTTGTTTATATATAATATTAGCAAATACGCTTTATTGCGCGCTTTATTTTTATTACTTTAATTAATTGTTAAACGTTATAGCTGTTAAATAAACTAATATAAACTTAAAATAACTTTAACTTTGCGCTAAACTTAATTTATATTATAGCTTATTTTAACTTTATATAAAGTTTGCTAAATTAATTTAAGCTTAAGTTATGTTTGTTCGCAAATAATATTATTAAATATGCTTTATTAACCGCTTTATTTCCATTTTTTTAATTAATTGTTAAACATTATAGCTATTAAAAAAACTAACATAAACTTTAAAATAACTTGAACTAATAATTAACGTTAAGCTTAAAATAACTTTAACTTATTTTATAGCTTATTTTAATTTTATTTAAAAGTTAATTAACTAACTATTGTTTAAAATATATTTGTTTGCAAATAATACTGCTAAATATGCTTTATTGCACGCTTTATTTCCGTGTTTTCAGCTATTTATTATTTGCTATAGTTATTTAAAAAACTAATATAAATTTAAAATAACTTTAATTTAACGTTAAACTTAACTTATACTATAGTTTATTTTAATTTTATATAAAGTTTGTTTAATTAATTTAAGCTTTAAGTATAATTGTTTACAAATAGTACTACTAAATATATATTATTAAACGCTTTATTTTTATTATTTTAATTAATTATTAAACGTTATAGCTATTAAATAAACTTATATAAACTTAAAATAACTTTAATATTAAGCTTACTTAAACTTTAAAATAATTTTAACTTGTTTTATAGCTTATTTTAATTTTATATAAAGTTCGCTAAATTAATTTAAGCTTAAAATTTATTTGTTTATAAATAGTATTATTAAATATGCTTTATTAGCCGCTTTATTTTTATTATTTTAATTAATTGCTAAATGTTATAGCTGTTTAAAAAACTAATATAAACTTTAAATAACTTTAACTAGCAGCTAACTTTAAGCTTAAAATAACTTTAACTTGTTTTATAGCTTACTTTAACTTTATATAAAGTCCGCCCGATTAATTTAAACTTAAGCTATATTTGTTTATAAATAGTACTACTAAATACGCTTTAATATACGCTTTATTTCTATTATTTTAATTATTTGCTAAACGTTATAACCATTAAATAAACTAATATAAACTTAAAATAACTTTAACTTTACGTTAAACTTAACTTATACTATAGCTTATTTTAACTTTGTATAAAGTTCGCTTAATTAATTTAAATTTAAAGTATACTTGTTTATAAATAATACTACTAAATATGCTTTATTATACGCTTTATTTTTATTGTTTTAATTAAATACTAAATGTTATAGCTATAAAAAAAACTAACTTAAACTTTAAACTATTTTAACATTAAGCTTATTTTAACTTTAAAATAACTTTAACTTGTTTTATAGCTTACTTTAATTTTATATAACGTTTGCTTAATTAATTTAAGCTTATGTTTTATTTGTTTATAAATAATATTATTAAATATACTTTATTAAGCGCTTTATTTTTATTTTTTTTATTATTTGCTAAATAATATAACTATTAAATAAACTGCTATAAACTTAAAATAACTTTAATTTTGCGCTAAACTTAATTTGTACTATAGCTTACTTTAACTTTATATAAAGTTCGCTTAATTAATTTAAGTTTAAGTTATATTTTTTTGCAAATAGTACTACTAAATATGCTTTAGTACACGCTTTATTTTAATTTTTTTAATTAATTACTAAATGTTATAGCTATTAAATAAACTAACATAAACTTAAAATAACTTTAACATTAAGCTTACTTAAACTTTAAAATAACTTTAACTTGTTTTATAGCTTACTTTAACTTTAAATA
>MU382804.1:0-11351 GCA_022495115.1 Xylaria castorea | reverse complement strand
ATTATAAAAACAATTTAAATTTTTTTTTAATAGTAATAAATAAAGTTAAGCTATAAAAAAGTTAAGTTAACTAAAATTTATTAAAGTAAAAATTAAAACAAGCTTTTAAGCTAAATATAAATAAATAAACGTGTTAAAATTATAAAAACGTTAAAAATTTATTAGCAAAAAAAAACATTATAGTTAATATATAGCTTTTATATTAGTTTATTAAGCTTTTTATATTTATAAAATAATAAAATAATGCTAAAAAAATAAAGAAATAAAATAAATATATTATTAAAAGCGTTATTGTTGTTAAAACTATAAACTATAAAAATATTATTATAATTATTATTAAATAAATAAAATTAACAAGTTATAGCTATTATAATAGTAAAAAATAGTTTATTAAATAAAAAAAGTAAGCAAAAAATAAAAAAATAAAATATTTATTGTTTTTTTTAACAATATAATAAGTTGTTTAATATAAAAACGCGTTTATAAAATAGCTAAAATTAAAAAAGTTTAAAAAACATTGTTTTTAAAAATGTTTAATATAATAAAATAAAAGTATTAAAGTATACATTAATTATTAACAATATTATTATTAACAGTTTAAAAAAAGCGTTTATAATAAAATATATAAAGTTAATATATGTTTTATATTAAATTAAATAAAATTAAAAATAGTTAAAGTAAAATATAATTAAGCAAACATTAAATATATAAAAAGTTAAAGAAAAAACAATATATATTAACAATTAATTTTTAAGCTAATAAAAAACAACAAAAAGTTATATATTTATAAAGTTATATGTTTATATTAATTCTTTATATATTTATATTAACTTTTTTATTTTATATATATTAAAGTATTAACTTTTTATATAAAACCTTTTTTAAAAAGTATAATTAGTTAACTAACATTTTTTTTTTAACAAATAAAGCATTTTTTGTTTATATAAATATTTTTTTAAAAATAATTAGTTATATAATTTTTGCTAAAATATTATATTTAAATATTTTAAAAGTATTATTTAATGCTTTTAGTTTATATAAAATAATAAATAACTTAATTATAACGTTAATTTATATAATATATATTTTTTGCTTTTTATATAAAATGTTTGCTAAATATATTTTTTTTAACTTAAAAGTATATATAAAAGTTAAAAAAAAAACTTTTATATATAAGTTTTTAAAAAATAAATACTGTTTTAAATTTTTGTACGCTTTTACATGTTTATATAACAGTTATACTAAAATATTTTTTTTTTAAATATTTTGCTTTAAATATTTTTTATATTTTTAATAGTTTATTAATTATATTTTTTAATATTTTATACAAAAAAAAGTTTTTTTTTTATTTATATATTTATATAAAAATAATATTAGTTTAATTAGTTTAATATTAATTATAGTTTATAATTATATTAAAATATAAATTTATAAAATTATATGTTTTTTTTTATATATAATTAAGTTTAATATAATATATATAATAGTTTTTTATATAATTAATTAAAATAGTTAAAAATATAATATAAAATAAGTTTTTTATAATTTTTAGCTTTTAACAAAAATTAATAAACTATTATACTTTATTATAAAATAAATTATATAACTTTTTAAAATAGTTTTTTTTTTTTTGCTAAGTTTATAAAAATATTTAATATTTAGCTAACAAAATAATTTTGTTTTAAATGTTATATAAAAATAAAATTTAAATCTAAAATATAAGCATTTTTATATTTAATATTATATAAAACATTAGTTGCTTAAAAGTTTATAAAAAATATTATAAAACTAAATATTTTATTATAAAAGTTAATATAAACGCATAAAGAATTAATACAAACGCATAACCTTATAAACGCATGACTTTTTACCGGCTCCTATTGGCCCAAAAATTAATTGTTAGTGCACCTTGTCTTTGCAACCGTTCAAATTGTACTTGCACCCAACTGTAGATTAACCACCAGCAAGACAAGCCCTTGCAATTGCAGACCCCTCAATTGCAGACCCCTCAATTGCAGACCCTTCAATTGCAGACCCTGCAATTGCCGACCTGCATTTGAAGCTATTCACAGACCCTTCAATTGCAGACCCTTCAATTGCAGACCCTTCAATTGCAAACCCTTCAATTGCAGACCCTACAATTGCCGACCTGCATTTGAAGCTATTCACAGACCCCTCAATTGCAAACCCTTCAATTGCAGACCCTTCAATTGCAAACCCTTCAATTGCAGACCCTGCAATCGCAGACTTTGCATTTGAAGCTATTCGTACCTTTCGCAATTACCCTTTCGCAATAGACTTTGCAGGGTCTGCGAATAGCTTCAAATGCAAGGTCTGCGATTGAAAGGTCTGCAATTGAAGGGTTTGCAATTGCAGGGTTTGCAATTGCAGGGTTTGCAATTGAGGGGTCTGCAATTGAAGGGTCTGCAATTGAAGGGTCTGCAATTGAGGGGTCTACGAATAGCTTCAAATGCAAGGTCTGCAATTGGATGCAATAGGTCAATAAATGGGGCTGTTGTAGCCAGATGTACTATGGGGCGTATTTTGGGCTTAAGCTAATTAAAAAGTCATGCGTTTATAAGGTTATGCGTTTGTATTAATTCTTTATGCGTTTGTATTAACTCCTAAAGCTAAAGTATAAATTATATTTATTAATTTATATAATTTATTTATAAACGTAAATATAAATTAAAAGCTTTTATTAAACATTAAAATAATTAATATTTTAAATATATAAAATAAGCTTTTATAATATATATAAGCTATATTTATTATTATAATAGCTATAATGCAAAAAATTATTTACGTTTGTTTATTTAATTAGTTTATTATTATAAATACGTTATTATATTTATGCTTATTTTTTAGTATTAACTTAAAATTTATAACTAAATGTTTTTAAACTTTGTTTAATATTAACAATAAAATAAGTTTGTTTAACGTTTTATTTTTAAAAACTTTAGCAAGTTTATACTTTATATAATTAGTTATATAAATGTTATAATTATTGTTTAGTTTTAATTATTAAAACTTTTTAATAATTAAACGTTTTATTTTTTTTTTATTAAAGTAAGCTATAGTTATATAAAAGTATATTTTTTTAATTAGTTAAGTTTAAAAATAAAAAAAGTTAAATATAACTAGCTTTTTATTATAAATAATTAAACTATTTTTTATATTTTAAAAGTTAAAGTTTTTACTTTTATAAATATATGTTTTTTGTTAATAAATTTTTATATTAAAATTTATGCAGTTTTTAGCTAAAATTTTATTTGTTAATTATAAACTAGTTAAAGCTTTTAATTTTACGTAAAGTTTAAAAATAAACATTATAACCTTTATTTATATAAGTATTATTATATTGTTTATTAGTTTAAATATAGTTATATAGCGCTAAGTTTTTTGTTTTTTTTTTTAAATATTTAAGTTTTTTTGTTTATAAAATAAAACGTTAACAAATATGTTTTTTTTTTTTAGTTAATAAATAATTATAAAGTTATACTTTAAAAATAAAGTTATTTAGCTAGCTTAATATAAGTTAAAGCGTTATTTTTTACTAAAATATATTAAAAACTTATAATTAATAATTATTAAAAATAGTTTTTAGCGTTAATTATTAATTAACTTTAAACGTTATTTTTTAAAAGCTAATATTATTATAAACATTTTTTTGTTAAACATTTTATAGTTTAATTTAGCATTATATATAATTTTCGAGTAAAAAGCTATAAAGTGTTATTTTTTATTATATAATTAAGTTAATACTTTTATATATATATTGTTTAATATATTCGTTTTTACTTTAGTAAATAAATTATAATTATAATAATATAATATTAAAAACAAAATTAACGCTTTTTTTATTTTTTTAAATAATCTTTTATATTTTTTTGTTTATTTAAAAAAAGTTTTTTTTTTAGTTAATTAGTTTAAAAAAGCTATAATTTTATTATATTTATAAACAAACTTTTAATAAAAGTTATAAAACTTTAAAAATAATTATACTTTTTTAATAATTAATAAAGCTTTTTAATTATAAACTATATATATTTTTTTAAAGTTAACTTATATGTTTTTTATATTAATAATATAGCTTAAAAACTTAGTTTTAATTATATAAAATTTTAACTTTTTAAAGTTAACTTATAAACTAGTATTTTTTAAGTATTATAGCACTTTTTTAACATATATATAATAGTTTTTTAAATTATTTAAATATATAAAAATATTGTTTATATATATATTATAAAAGTTATTTAAATAATTAAATAACGTATTATTAATATATTATTAAAACGTAAATAGTTTATTAACTAATTTAAACAATAAAATTTTATAATAATATATATTATATTATATATAAAAAGTAATTAAGTTTTTTTTGCTAAATTATATTTTAATTTAATAAAACGTTTAATATATTTTAATTTTAATAAAAATTTTAGTTTTAATAATTTATAATAAAGTTTTTTTAATTAATAAAAATAAATAATAGTTTTTTTTTGTTAACTTGTTTAATTTTTTATAGTTTATGTAAAACTATAAGCTATTATTTAGCTTATTAATAAATAGTACTAATAACGTAAAAAAAGCGCTATTTAGTTTAATAAAACTTTTTCGAAAATTATTTATTAAATATTTTTTTATAGCTTTTAGCTTGTTTAATAATATTTTATATAAAAAGCTATATTTTAAATTAATAAATAACTTGTTTTTTAAAAACTTAATTTTATAGTTTATTTGTTTTTAATAAAATAGTAAAATATTAAAGTTTATTTTATTAAAAGTTTATAAAAAGTTATAATATTTTTTAAGTATAAGTTTTATTATTTTTTGCTTAAGTTTTATGCTTTTTTTATTAAAAAATTCTTTTGCTTTTTTATTTTTAATTATTTTGTTAACTTTATAAATATTAATAATTTATATTTAATAAACAAACTTATTATTTTATATTATATTTTTAAAAGTTATAACGTTAATTATAATTATTTTTATGTTTAATTTTTTTTTATATTATATTATTTTATTATATTTTATATAATATAGTTTTATGTTATTTAATTTTTAATTTATAAATAAACTTTTTTTTTATGCTTTTTGTTTTTTTTATTGTTTAACTTTTTTTTTTTTTTAATAAAAAAGTTTTAGCAAAAATAATATTAAGCTATTATTAATATAATGCTATATTTTTATAATATAATCTTTAATAAAATTGCTTTTTTTTAAAATTTTTATTTTTTTAAAGCTGTTTTATAGTTATTATATGTTTTAATAGCAAGCTATTATTGCTTTTTTTTTTCGTTTTTTTTATTAAGTTTTTCGTTTTTTTTATTAAAGTTTGCTTAATAACATAAATATTATAAACAAATGTTTACTTTATTTATAACTAAATGTTAATTTATAATATAGTTAAAAAGCAGCTTTAATAAAAAAATTAATTAATGTTTTTTATTGTTTAACAATATATTATATTTTTTAAACTATAGCTTTTTTAAAATAATATTATATTATATATTAAACATAAAAACAAATATTTGTTTAAAAGTTTTATTATAAATTTTAAATATAATTAATAATGTTTAATATATACTTTAGTTATTATTGCTATTATATTTAATTATATTAATTAGTTTAAATTAATTAATTATAATTAAACAAAAATGTTTAATAATTTTTTTTGTAAATAAAATATTTATATTTATATATAAATTTGCTTTTATATTTTTAAAAAAGTTATAAATAATTAAAAAAAGTTTATTGCTATTTATAATATAAGTATATAAAAAAGGCTTGCTTTTTAAAAAGCTATTTATTATATTTTTTTTTTTATTGTTTTTAAAAACTTTTTTAAACAAAAGTTTATTTTGCTTAAAGTTAATTTTTTGTTTGTTTATAAATATTATTATTTTTTTGCTTGTTTTTTTAATATATATTAAAAGCTGTTAGCATTATATTATAAAATATAATAAAAGTTATAACTTAAGCTTTATAATTAATAGTTTAAAAGCTTTTTTAAAAGCAGTTTTTAATAATATGTTTAAGTTGTTTATAGTTAAAGCACTTTTTTTTTAAAATAAGTTTATGCATTTTTTTTAGCACTTAATTTAAATGTTTAAAAAAAAGTTAACTAAATGTTAATAAATATATTTTAACTATTATAATTGTTTAATTAAAAGCTATTATTATAATTAAAGTTAAAGCTATTACTTTTAATAAAATTGCTTTATGTTTTTTTTGTTTTATAAACTATATTTTTTTTTTAATTGCTTAAGTATAAATAATAAAATAACTAAGTATAAAATTTAAAAAATTTATTAAATATAATAAATAACTTAAAATATTTTAAAATAACTTTATTATTTAGTTATATATAAAGTTTATTTTTAAACTTTTTTTTTTACTTTTTTTTAAAAAGTTAAGTTTTTTTAATAAAATAAATAAAGTTTATTTTAAAAGCAAAAAACTTATTAAAATTATTTAGCATTATAAGTTTTTAGTATTTTTTTTTTGCTTTATTAACAAAGTTAATATTATAATAGTTGTTTTATAAATATAAAAGCAATTAAATTAATATAATAAATATATTAAAATAAATATTTATAAAATAAAGTTATAAGTTTTTTATTACTAATTTTTTTAAATAAAACTTAATATTAACTATAATAATAACATTATTAATAAACTAATTAATATTAATAATAATATAGTTTTTTATTTTTTGTTATTAAACTTTAAATTTAATATTATTTTTTATTATTATTATAAAAAGTAAAAACGTAAACTTTAATAAATTTTTAAGTTTTTTTTTAATGTAGTTTATTTAAATAAAACTTAAAGTTATATTATAATATAAAATTAAATTTATAATATATTAGTTAAAGTTATTAAGTTAGTTTTATAATTAGTTATAATTAACAATTATAGTTTTTAGCTTATTAAATAAATAGTTTAAAATGTTATATTTAAAGTTAAACATAATATAAATAAAACTATTATTAAAGTTAAAACTTTAAAATTGTTTAATTATAGCTTTAAAGTTTTTTATTTTGTTTTTTAAGTTAACATTTAATATTTTAAAGTTTATAATTTTTTTTAAACTTTTAACATTAAAGTATTAAGCTTATTTAATTATTTTGTTTTATTATATTTTTATTATAATAAAAAGTTTATATAAGTTTATTATTTATTAATAGTTAAAGTATAACATAAACTTTTTAAACTTAAACTTTTGTTAAAACGTTTTAAAGTAATTATAAAGTTTATAACACTTTTTTTTGTTTATTAGTTTTATAATATTAAATAAAACTTTTTTAGCTTTATTTATTATTAATATAAATAAAAATGTAAAATTGTTATTTTTTAAGTAATAAGCTATAAAACTTTTTAGTAAAATAATAATAGCTTATTATAGTTTATTGTTATTATTATAGTATTAGTTTTTAATAAACTTGTTAATGTTAACTTATTAGTTAAATTTTTTAAAGTTTTTAATAAAAGTGTTATTTTTGTTTTTATTGTTTAATATTATAATATTAAGTTTAAAAATATATATATATAGCAATAATAACAACTTTTATTATGTTTTAGTTTTAAATATTTTGTTAAATTTAAAAGTTAAAGCTTTTATGTTTAAAAAAAAAAAACGGATTTATTTTTTAGCTACTTTTTTAAAGTTAGCTTATTTTTTAAATAATTATGCTATAATATAAGCTTAAAACTAAAGTTAAATTTAGTTTAAGTTAATTTAAAAGTTTATTTATAAATTTTTTTATAATAAATTGTTATAACGTTATAATATAACACTTGTTTAATTTATATTTATAAAAAATATTTAAAAGTAGTTTTAATGTTTTAAATAAAAAAGCAATTTATAAATTGTTATATTTTATATAAAAAAAAAAGCAAAGCTTTTATAATAATATATATTATATAAAATTTATAAATAAAAAACTAAAAAAAAAAAGTTTATAAAGTTTGCAAATTTTATAAACTATATATATATAAGATTTTTATAGCTATAATAATTAATATATATAATTAATAATAGTTTATAAAGTTTATAAAAGTTAATAATTATAAATATAATAGCTAATATAAAACATAATTACTAGTTAAACTATTAACTTATAACTTTAGTTAAATAATTATAATAGTTAAAATATATTTATTAACATTTAGTTAACTTTTTTTTAAACATTTAAATTAAATACTAAAAAAATGCGTAAACTTATTTTAATAAAAAAGTGCTTTAATTATAAACAGCTTAAATATATTATTAAAAACTGCTTTTAAAAACGCTTTTAAACTATTAATTATAAAGCTTAAGTTATAGCTATTATTATATTTTATAGTATAATATTAGCAGCTTTTAATATATATTAAAAAAATAAGCAAAAAAATAATAATGTTTATAAGCAAGCAAAAAATTAACTTTAAATAAAATAAACTTTTATTTAAAAAAGTTTTTAAAAACAAAAAAAAAAAAGAATATAATAAATAACTTTTTAAAAAGCAAGCTTTTTTTATATACTTATATTATAAACAATAATAAACTTTTTTTAATTATTTATAACTTTTTTAAAAACATAAAAGTAAGCTTATATATAAATATAAATATTTTGTTTATAAAAAAAATTATAAAACATTTTTGTTTAACTATAATTAATTAATTTAAACTAGTTAATATAATTAAATATAATAATAATAACAATTAAAGTATATATTAAACATTATTAATTATATTTAAAATTTATAATAAATTATTTAAACAAATATTTGCTTTTATGCTTAATATATAATATTATTATTAAATTAGCAGTATTGTTTATATATAAGTATAACTTACGTATAACTAATGGTTTTATTTGTTATATAAATAAAATAAAAAGTTGCGCATAAATTGCGCATAAACTATTATTTATTTATATAGTTTCTTTTTATATAAGCAAAACTAGCTTGCTTTTTTATTTTTAAAAAATATAAATAAATATAAACAATAATAGGTTTATTTTTATTTTTATATAAGTATATACGTATAAAAACAAAAGCTATTAATATTAATAAATAGTTTTATTAGCAATTATAAATTAACAAAGTAAAAAAACGAAAGTTTACTGTTAAAAAAACAGTTTTTATGCTATTTTTTAAAACGGTTTATATAAAAAAAAAAAATTTAGTAAATTTTAACGCGAACTAAAACAAACGTATTAACGTTAATTTTTTGTACAATTTAAAACTAAAATATATTTGTTTAACTGTTAACTATATTAACTTAATTTATATAATATAAAACTAAAACATATTTGCTAAATTGTTAACTATATTAACTTAATTTACTTTTATATAACTAATTAAAAAAAACAGTAAGCTATATTTATATTTTTTAATAACTATAGCAACAATATTATTATTAAACGTAAAAAACTTTATTTTTATATATAAAAAAATAAACATTAGTATAAATATATTTGTTAAAATTTAAAAAAGAAAAACTAACAAAAAATATTAAAATATTTTTATTAACTTTATAAAACTATTTAACTTTAAAAAAATAACTATATATTTTAAGCAATGTTTATATAAATATATATAAATAAAAATTAAAAAACAACAAATTATATAGTTTTATAAAGTTAACTTTTAAAAATAAACAATATATTAGTTTTTATATATTGTTTGTTTATTTAAAAAAAAGCTTATTGTTATAATTAAACGTAATAAAACTATATAACTGCTAAAACGTTTGTATAATAAAAAATTAGCTTATATAATAAATGCTAGCAATAATATAAACTTTGCTATTTTTTTAATTAAACAACTTATATTGCTTTTTATATAATAAAACATTTTAAATGTTTTAAACTTTGTTTTTTTTACGTATAACGTTTTAACTATTATACTTTTTTTATACGAACAAACTATATTAAATGTATGCTTTAATACTTTTAAAACAAAAGCTTTAACTAAAAATACTGCAAAAAATCTTTATATAAAAATATACCGGATTTTTATTTTATTATTATATAAAAAGTTTATTTACTAGCTGCTTTTTATATGTATTATATAAAACAATAACTTTAATTTAAACTTATTTAGTACTTTTAGCAAAATATAACAATTAAATTAAAACTATAATAAAAAGTTATATAATATATTATATAATAAAGCTTATATTTTTATTTTAATTTATTATTAACTTAAAATTATAAAAAAACAATATTATATAATATTTTTAACTGTATTAAAAAGTTAAACTAAATAATACTATATTAATTATATTAAACTTATATAAAAATAAAATAAAATATATATAATATTAAATTTATATTTTAATATAAAAATAAACTATAAGCAATATTTTGTTAATTAAACAACTATAAATTTTATATAAATAAAACAAAACAATTTTAACAAGCTAATGTTAAAAATATTAAAAAAACTTTTTAATAAGCTTTAACTTATTTAACGTATATTAAAACCTAGCTATAAAAACAAAATACTTTTTTATATAGTTATTATATAAATATGTTTTAAAATATTTTAACTAAAAACTGTTTTTATAAATATAAAACTTATATATAAAACTTTATTTTTAAACTTAAAAATAATACTATAAATTTTTATAAACTAAAAAACAAGCTAGTTTTATATAAATAAAGTATATTTTATAAATAAACAGTATAATATTAACTATTTAAAAAAGTTATATAACAATAAAAAATATAAAAGCTAAAAGTTTTAAAAATTATATAACAAACTTAAAAAAAAATGCTTTATTTATAAAAAAAACAAATGTTAGTTTATTAATTATATATAATAAAAAAAAACATAAGCTAAAACGTAATATATATTTATTTATAAAACATTAAACTAACTAATATTTTTATATAAAAAGTATAATATATTTATTTTAAACTATAAAAACTTTTTAAAAGCTTTA
This sequence comes from Xylaria castorea, assembly GCA_022495115.1. Classification (NCBI taxonomy): domain Eukaryota; kingdom Fungi; phylum Ascomycota; class Sordariomycetes; order Xylariales; family Xylariaceae; genus Xylaria; species Xylaria castorea. The sequence continues at coordinate 412 of MU382804.1, read as the reverse complement.
TATAATAACAATTTAAATAATATTTAAAATTTAAATATAAGCAATAAAGCTATTTAATTTTTAATAAATGCTGTTTATATTTATTATATAACTAAAAAAAATATTTATGCTTAAAATAAAAAAACTTTTGCAAACAATTTTTTTTTTAAAAGCTAATATAATATAAAATATTAAAACATTTTTTAAAACATTAAAACAATAAAAGTTTTAATTATAAAAAAAGCTTAAGCTAAAACTTTTATATAAAAAAACTTTTTTATATAAATAAACTAAACTTTAAGCAATATTTTAATTTAATTCGGAAATATTTTAAGCTATAAAACAATTAAAACAATAAATATTTTAACTTTAGTTAAACAAATAACGTTTTATATTTTTAAAGCTTTTACTTTTTTTTTTTTTTTTTTTTATA
>MU382803.1:0-11387 GCA_022495115.1 Xylaria castorea | reverse complement strand
AATTATAATATTACAAAAATCCCACTTGGTACGTTTTTATTATTTTATTATTATTTTATTATTATTTTATTATTATTTTATTATTATTTTATTTTATTTTATTATTATTTTATTATTATTTTATTATTAAAGCTAATTTATGTTTATATTATAAATAATGTAATAAAGTAGAATTTAACGTATAATATGTTGAATACTTTTATTGAATTAAAAGAACCCTTTAAATATATTAATTTAAATATAGCAAACAACGAATTTGTTAAGGTAGTAGCAGCAGTAGTTAGGTAGCAGTTGTGGCAGCAGCCCTTAGCTGCTAACGTTATGTTTACAAACTACATTTATAAACTGCATTTATAAACGCTGTTTATAAACTGCGTTTAGATTAGCTTTATTAATTTTACAACTATTTATTATAGACTAAATCTATTTTACACTTAATAGCTAGCAACTTTGATTGCTAGCTTCCTTTTTTACTCTTTATTACTACGGATATTTGCTTTTCGGCAAATACTGTTAATTAAACAACGTTTGCTTTTTATACGGAAATAAGACCGAGTTTTCTTAAACCGATCCTAGAATTAGCTTATAAACAACTAAACAACATTTTACACTAATACTTTTACACCTACTAACACAACTATTTTAAATACTTTTTTTACTTATATTAAAAATAAGCAAAAGTTTTATAAAGTTGCGCTATTAGCGCATAAAGCAAAGCTAATTCTTTTTAACAATTATTTTTTAACTTTTTTTTAAGTTTTTTTATTTATAAAAGCTACTTTAGCATAAAAATAAATTGTTAATACAGCTTTTATAGCTAAAACTATTTAAAAAAACAGCACTTCGGAAAATGTTAATATAACTAATGCTTATTAAAGCTAATAGTAAAACAATAAAAAAAGCAACAACTATAGAAAATATTGCAGTAGCTATTATAAAAATATATATAGCAAACAAAAAACTATTATTAATTACTAGCGTTATAATAGCTAATATAGCAAATAATATTTTAATAAATAAAATTTTTTATATAGCAATTAAAAAAAATATTGCAAAAGCTTTTATAAAAACAACTATAAAAGCTATTGTAGAAATAACTACGGCAGTAATTATAGCAAACGTTTTTAACGTATATAACAACTTTTTTGTTAAACATATTAACAATAAATTAAACTAAAACAGCTTTTTAGCAGCTTTTATACTAAAATATAAAACAAAGTTTTGCTAGCTATAAATAAGCTTAAATTAATAATATAAAAGTATAAGCTTAAAAAACAAAAGTATATTATAGTAAATAAAATTAACAAAAAAAGCAAAAAAAAGATTTTTGTTAAATATTCGGATAATAAAAATAAATAAGTTTTTTTTTATTTTGTAAACTTTGCTAAAATAATAGTTAAAAAACAACTAAACTAAAATATAGCAATATTTAAATACTGCTTTTATAAACAAAAGTTTATTATAAAAATAGAACTTTTTTTATACTATATTATAAAACAATGTTTATAAACAAAAAAACTAGTAATTAAAATTAATACTAAGTTTTAATTATAAATAAAGCTATTTAATAAAATATATTTTATAGCTAACAATATTTTTAATATAATTATTGCTAAGTTTTATAAGTTATTAATATTAAACAAAATTATTTTTATATTTTATATTTATTTTAGTATTAAAGTATATATTAAAAATAACTTGCAACTTATAACTGTTTGTTATAATATAAGCTGTTCTACTATTTTAATAAACTGTTAATAAATATAAACATTTATATTTAACATATTAATATATATAAACTAATATTTTAACGTACGAAATATTAGCAGCAAAATAATACTGTTAAACTAAATTATTTTTATAATTAAACTTTAAAAACAATTTTAAAAACAAAATAAAATAAGTTTATTTAAAATAACAGTATAATTAATAAACAATTTTAAATTTAACTTTTTATTTAATACTAAATTTTTTTATAATTATAAAGCTAATATTAACTTATTTGCTTAAGTAGTAATAATAAAGTTATATAAAAACTTTATTATATTTTTTAATATTGTTAAAAAAAATAAACTTATTAAAAAGCAAACTATAATAGCTAGTACAATTGTTATTTTTGCTTATATTATAGTAGTATTGTTTATTAATTATATAAATTTGCTAAATGTTAACTTTAATAGTTTTATATAAAACTATTTATTTTATTCGGAAATAAATAGCGCTATAACAGCAATTTTATTTATAGCTAGTTTTAAAATAATACTATTTATAAATTATATAAATAAACTTATTTATATTTGCTAAAAAATAAAAATAAATATTATTAAAAACTTTAATAAAAAAAAATATTTAGCAAATATATAAAACAAAGTTAGTTTAATAATAATTATAACAGTTATACTAAATAATTTAAATATAAATAATGTTATACTAATAAAATGTTAGCTTTTTTAAAATTTTAATTTTTTAAATAAAGTTTTTATAACGTTGTTTACGGAAAACAACAACTTTAAAAACGTTTAAGCAGCTATTAAAAAAAACAAACATAGTATAGCAAAAACGCTGCTTTTGTTTAATATATAATGTTTAAAAGATTTTTTTTTAATTTAAACTAACAATAGTGTTTATATATATATAACTAATTTAATTTATATAAAGCGTTTTAAAAAACTTTTAAAAAAATATTAAATATAGCGTACTATAAGCATAATTAAAATAAATAAAAAAAATATAATATATATAAACTTTATTAAAAGCTAGCAAAATTAAATTAGTATAATAGTATAACTATATATTTTAAAACTTAAAAACTAAAAACTTATTAATAAAGTTTTTAATAAAATATACGTAAATAATAAAATAAAATATATAAAAAATTTAACTTTTTTCGGTTGCTTAATGTTTATAATATAGCAAATAATAAATAACAAACGTAAAAAAAAAATAATTATTAACTTAAAATTATTAAACAAAGTTGTTATTTTAAACTATTATTTTTTATTAACTGCTAAATTTATTATTGCTAAAATTAAAAAATGTTCGTTTATTATAATTATTAATTGCAAAAACTTTTTTTATTAACTTTTAGTATAGTTTAAATACTATAACTATATAATAATTATATTATTAAAAAAATTAAAAGTTTTATATATTATATTAATAAAGTTTTAAAACAGTTTTAGATTTGTTTAACAATTTATAAACAAAAAACTATTATTTTATTTTTAATATATAAAAACATATATTAATAATATTATTATATATTTTAAAACTGCTAAAAAACATTTTTAACATTTTAAAGCTGTTTTAAATATATATAACTTTATTAATTTTAGCTTAAAACTAATAAAATTATTTGTTATATATTTTATAGTTAAACTATTAAAATTTTTAATAAATAAATTTAAAATGTTTATAATAAATAATAAAGTTATAGCTATAGTTAAAATATAATAACTATATATATTAACAACGTTAAAAATATATATAAAACTAGTTAGATTTTTATAAAAATTTGTTTTATAATGTTAGCAAAAGCTATTATTATTATAAAAAACAAAAATAAAACTATTAGCGCAAGCATAAAAAAATAAAGCAATTTTAATAATAGTTATAGCGCATAAAAAATAAGCAGCTATTATAGTTTTTAACTTAACTTTATAAAAAAAAAAAAAAGCTTTTAAATATTATAGCAGCAGTTAACAAAAATTAGCTATTTTATTTATTAAAATTTTATAAAACTGTTATTTATAAAGCTAAATGTTTTTAAAAAAAAAAGTTATAAAGTTATAATATTTTATATTAATAACAGCTAAAATAAACGCTATTTAATAATTAACTTTGTTTAACTTATTATGTTTTTTAGTAAAACATTAACTAAAGCAAAAATATAATATAAAATAATAAAACTTAAAATATTAAGCTTTATTTAAATATGCTATAATTTTTAAATATACTTATAATTTTATATATAATTAATAGTTGTTTTAACTAACTATAAAGCAACAAAAAATATTATTAATTAAACAAACTTACAATTTATAAACGTTGTTAAATTAAATATAAAGCTTATAATAGCATTAATTTATTTTTTTTAATTTTAATTCGATATATAATATATTTTAAAACAAATAAACCTTGTTTTAAATGCTTTATTTAAGTTGTTAACTTTTTTAAACAAACAAAATAATATAATTATATATAACAAAAAATATATTATTTTAAACAATATAATAAACAATATTAGCTATTTTATAGCAATAAAAATATTTATAAATAACAATTAAAAATAAAAGCTATATAAAAAATATTAAACTAACTATTAATTTAGCAATATTTTAGCTAAACTAAAACGTTATAAAGCTGCTATTTTTAAAGCAGCAAAAAAAAAGCAAAAAAACAATATAACAATTACTAAAAAACTATTAGTGCTATTTTTATATAAAATTATTAACAGCTTTTTATACTTAGTTTATTTTAATAGTATATAACGTTTATATATTTTAAACGTTTGTTAAAACAAAATATTTTATATTGTTTACAATAAGTAATATTATTTTAGCTTTAAAAAAATGTTTTATAAACTATAAAGTTTTATTATTAACAATATTTTTAAATAAGTTAAAAAATACTAAAAACATTGTTTTTAATATTTAAATAATGCTATAAATAAATAAAAAGTGCTTAAAAAACTAAAACTTATTTAAAAACTGCTAATTTTTTATTATATAATAGCTATAAACTTTATAGTTAAACTACTAAAAATTATATTAATAATAACGTTTTAACAAATATAAAATTATACTACGTTTAATATAATATTAACTATTATTTATAAATTTAGTAAAAAATGCTTGTTTATATTTAAAAACATATAATATATTGCTATATAATAAGCAATAATATTAACAAAGCTTTTATTTTTTTGCAACTAAAATATACTATATAAAATTATATTTAACTATAATATAAAGTTTATGTTTAAATTTTAATAAATGTTATAAACAAAAATAAAAACAAAATTAGCAATATTTATAAATTACTATTTTTAAACGGATAAACTTAATAAGCAAAAAAATTAAAACGTAAAAATTATAATATAATACTATTTAGCATTAAAATTTAATATATTATAGCTAAATATTATTTTAACGTTTTAATATAACTTTAATAATTTAAAATTAGTAATAATTAGCTAATTTTTAAATAAAATAGTTTTAAGTTTTAAATTTTACAGCTTATTATTTATTTTTAAAGTATTAAAAATAGCATTAAATTTTGTACTATATTAACAACTTTATTAATAAAACGTTAAAACAGTTATATAATATATTTTAGCTAACGTTAAAATTAAATATAATATTAAACATAATTTAATATAGTTTGCTGTTAAAAATAAAGTTTTTTTAAAATTATATAAAAAATATAATTTGCTAAAAAAGCTTTTAAAAAAATAGTTTATATAATGTATTAAGCTATTTATAATACTAAAAAAAGTAAAAAAACTAGTATACGAACTTAATTTTTTAAAACATTAAAAAATATATAAAGTTATATTAATAGCATACTTATATTTAGCATTAAAAAAAAAAAACTTGTTTAATAAAAAGCAACTAATATTTAGTTAAATTATAGTTAAAAAAAATAATAATAAATAAGTATTATATAAAATAAAAAGCATTTTAAAAAAACAAGTTGTTAAAAAAAAAAAAACATTTATTTTTAAAATATTTAATAAAATAAAAAAAATATAACAATAAATATAACAAATAATATTTGCGAATATTTTTTATAAAAAACGCAGCTAAATTAGTTTAAAAATATAATAATAAATATTTTATAATATTAAACAAACTTAAGCTAAAAAAAGCAAACATTATAAAAAATAAAACAATTAAATAAAAATATAACAACTAAAACTAAAAGTTAGTAAATATTGTTTTAACTATTAATATTTATATATTATTTAAAAAAGCATTTTTAAATATAAACTTAATTCGGAATGTTTTTAAAGCGTTAATAAAAATATTACTTTTATAAAAAGCTTTAATAACTAAAAACAATAAAACAGTATAAACAATAAATAGCTTTAACAGTTATAAATAGTTAAACATAAACGTATAACTGTTATATATAGTTTTAAACAAACATTATTTTAATTTTTTTATTTAATTAAACTATTATATTTTTTAATTAATTATAAGCTACGCTAAACTTTATTTTAATTATAACGTTTTAATTATAATTTATATAGCACTTTATTATATTAATTACAATATATTAAAACATTATTAGTTATAACTATTTTTAAACCTATTTTTTTTTAATTACTTTTAGTATTTAATATTAATAGCGCTATATTATTAAACTAAACTTTATATATAATAGCTATATATATATAAAATAGCAGCAATTTTTAACTATAATAAAGTTTAATAAATAAACAATTATTTTAGCAATAACTAAATTAACTAGCTAATTAAAAAAAAGGTTTTAAAACTTATTTTTAACTATAATATAAATTTGCGTATAATTTAAACAACTTATAATAAAGTTATAAAATTTGCTAAAAATATTGTTTTAAATATAGCTTAAGCTGTTCGCGCTAACGTAAACTAAAAAATATTTATTTTAAAAAGTAAAAAGTATATTTATTACTAAAACAAAATTATTTTATTTAATAACGGAAATATTGTTGTATTAGCTAAAACATTTTATACGTATTAAAAAGCAGTTTTAAAACGCTATTTAATTTAAAACAATAATATAATTTATAACGTTATTATATATTTTTTAATAATATTTTTAAATTAACAGTTAAACGAACAATTATTATATACTATAGTTAAAAAATAACTCGAAATAATTGCTGCATATTAAAAAAAGTTTAATTTTGCGCATTTAACTTGCTATTTTAATATATTTTATAAAAAAAAAATTAAAATATTACGAATTTTCGGAAGCGTAAAATATAAATTTAAAACTTTGCCGAATATTATTAAAATATTTTTAATTTATATAAAACTTATTTATTTTGCTTTTTTAAACAATGTTATATATATTTTAAAATATTAAATAGTATATTATAAACAGTATAATATAAAATAATGTTTTATAACTATTCGTAATACTAATTTTAACAAGTTTAAAGTAAATAGTAGCAAAAATATACGCGTTAATAATTAATATATTTTTTTTAAAAAATAAACTAAAAATAACGTTATATTTAAAAGCAATAAAATTATTACAATATAACTTAATAGCATTTAAAATAATAAAACATTTAAAAAAGCAAACTTAATTCCGACTATTTTGCTAGCTAATATATATTACTATTTTTAAAAAAATATTTATAACGTAAACGCTATTAATATAAACTTTTAACTTTTTCGAAAGCTAACTTATTTAACTAAAAATATTTTAAACGTTAATATAATAAGCTATTTTAATTTAGCACTATTAAAAAAAAACGTAATTAATGCAGCTAAAATAATATAAATAATTATAAACTTAGCAATTATATATATTAATATTTATAGCGTTTAAAGCTTAAGCAAAATAAACAATTTATAATAGTAAACAGTTAATTTAAATAAACGGATCGAAAAAATGTTAAACAGTTTATAACACTAAATTTAAACAGCAATAATTAATAGTATATTAAACAGTAAAATGTTAAACGTTTTAAAAAACTAAATTAAAAAATCGGTTATAAAAAAAATGTTAAACATTATTACTTTTTAAAACTTTGCTAAAGCTTTTTATAACGCTTTTATAAGCATTATTAGCTAAAATTTATTAAATATAATTATTAATATAATTATAAAAGCTTTTAGTTTTAAAGCATTTAAACAAAGTATATAAAACGTACTTATAATATAACAACTATATACGCTAATATAAATATTAATATTAGCATAACTTATAGTAAAAAGTAAATTATTTAGCTTAAGTAAATTATTTAGTTTAAGCGGCTAATTTAAAGCTTTAAGCTTTAAAATTATTAAAAAGCGAGTTTTTTTTTTCTAAAACGCTATTAATAACAATATTGCTAACAATTTTTTAAGCGAGCGCTAAAAACAAAAACTGCTAAAACAACTACGTTTATAATTAGTACAAAAAAAACGTTAAAAGCAAAAAAACTAGCAAGTTATATTTGCTAATAATAACATTTTTTAATTTGCTAAAAAAAAAATCGAAAAAAATATTCGAACTTTAAAAAAGCGTTAAAACTTTTATAGCTATAAAGCTATATAGCTAACAAGCTTTAAACGTTGCAAGCATTAAAAATATTGTTATAGCTATAAAGCTATATAGTTAGCGAGCTTTAAACGTTACTATAATACTATTTTTTAACAATTATTTAGTAATATATAACGGTTAATTTAATAATATGTTTTTAAAAATTACGCTAAATATAACTGCAATATAATAACAATAATACGCTTTTTTTATATTAAATTAAACATAACTTTATATAGCTTTTTTTACGTATAATTAATATTTAAAATAAAAAAAAAACAAAAATAAAAACGAACGAACAACAAAAACGTTGTTATTATTTAAAAAAAGGGCAAATGTTAAAGTAGTAGCAGCAGTAATTAAGTAGCAGTTATAGCAGCAGCCCCTAGCTGCTAACGTTATGTTTATAAACTACATCTATAAACTGCATTTATAAACGCTGTTTATAAACTGCGTTTAAATTAGCTCTATTAATTCTACAACCATTTACTACAAACTAAATCCACTTTACACAATTTTACAAGATATTTTTATCGGCAAACGACTAGTTTGCAATTAAACAACTAAAAACCTTTTTTAACATATTTGTTAAACCGTTTATTAAATTATAAGGAAAATATTATATTACGCTACCTACTAGTTTATTATATATTTATAAAATATATAATAAATTAAATGCTTTTATTACAAAAGCTAAAAATAGGATTTAACAAGATTTAAACTTAGTAAGTTGTTTTATTTATATTTATATTTATATATTTATATATTTATATTTATTTATTTATATTTATTTATTTAATTATTAATACTTTATTATTTATAGGAACCAATTTTATTTAATTTAATTAATGCTGTTAATTTTGGTATTAAAAAACTAGAAAAATACTTTCTACGTTATTTATCGTTTACCGATTTAAAGGACTATAAAGCTTTTATATTTAGTACTATTTTAAATCCTCGATTTAAATTAGCCTATTTTTAAGCAAATAGTTTATTATATTTTTATAATAATATTACCCGCAATATTATTCGACTACTTAAAATTGAATATAACTAGTAAGTTATTTATTATATTTATTTAGTTATTTTTATTTATATATTAACCGTTTAATATAAATTTAAATTCAATTATACCATTAAATTTAAATATTTTAATAAACGAATTAAATAACTTTTTTAATTTAGAGAATTTAAATAACAGCGAGTTTTCAAGTACTTTAGATTCCGAAAAAAACTTTTATTTAAATAATTTATCCGTTAATAACAATAAAGAATTTAAAATATATTTTAATAAAAATATATTACTTAAAAAAGTAAGTAAACTTTTTATAATATTATATTTTATTATTTTTATACTAATATTTAATAGATTAATTTATTAGAATATTGGAAAAATAACGTTTTACGATTTCCAATATTATCTAATTTAGCAAAAAGATATTTAGCTATTCTAGCTATTTCTGCTTCTATTGAACGGGTTTTTTCTATTACTAGTAATATTATTACTAAAAATAGAAATAAACTAAGTCTAAAAACAGTTAGTTAATTAGTATTATTAAAAAGCTGGAAAATTAAGAATTTTAACGAATATATTGCTGAAAATAACGGAGGAAATTTGGAAGCAGAAAGCGAAAACGAAAATATTTATAACTAAAGGTTTTTATTTGCTGTTTATATTTATATATTAATTATATAATTATTACTACTATATATACGTTTAAATAGTAATAATAATGTTGTTATTATATTATATGTTTTATAAAAAATATATAACTAAATTTTATATAAATTTTATATTTATATACATATTATTTTTAAAAAAACTAAAAAATCTTTAAAACTAAAGAAAATTAAAAAGGTTAAATAATTAATTAAAAACAGTATTTTTAAATTAAATTAATATAATAGCATAAATTGCATTATTAACAGTTTTTAATACATTATATTTTATATAAACCTTATAGCTATATATAATATAAATTTAGTATTAATGTTTTTTTTGATTTTAAAAAAACAAACAAAATTTTAAAACTTAAAAATATTAAATAAAGTAAATAATTAAATAATAAAAATATTTTAAAATTTAATATATATAATAATATTAAAAGCTTTATTTACTTTGTTTAATTACTATAGTTTTTATATTAATAAAATAAGTAAATATAAAATAAAATAAATATTAATGTTTTTTTGTTTTTAAAAAAACAAACAAATTTTTATAACTTAAAAAAATTAAATAAAGTAAATTATTAAATAATAAAATTACTTCGAACAATAATATATATAATAATATAAAACGTTTTACTTAAAGTTCTTTTTGCTATACTTTTTATATAAACAATATAACTAAATATAAAATAAATTAAGTATTAATGTTTTTTTTGTTTTTTAAAAAACAAACAAATTACAATCTAAAAATATTAAATAAAGTAAATAATTAAATAATAAAAATATTTTAAATATTAATGTATATAATAATATTAAAAGCTTTATTTAACGTTTGCTTTGCTATAGTTATTATATTAATAAAATAAGTAAATATTATATAAATTAAATATTAACGTTTTTTTTGTTTTTAAAAAAACAAACAAAACTATATAACTTATAAAAATTAAAGTTTTAATTAAACAAATTAAATAAAATAGTTATTATATTAACTATTATATTATTAAAACAAAAAACTTTAAACACGTTTAATGCTTTAGCTTTAATATACGTTAAACAGTAAACTATTAAATAAATATATAATTTAAGTTTATATTATTTTAAAACAAATTATAAAACACTATAACTTAAAAATTAAATTTATAATATAATAAATAAAATAAAATAATTGTTATATTAAGCTATAAATTATTTACTAAGTTATTTTAAACATTATTTATACTTATATTTTAATATTTATTAAATAGTTAACTAGTAAATAAATATATATTTTATAGTTATATTATTTAAAAACTAATTAAAAAAAAGTTGTAAACAACTAATAATAAAAATAATGGTTTTAGTTAAATATTATATTTATTATATTTATAAATTTATAGTAAACATTAATTGTTTAATATAATAATAAAACAATAAAGTTTTATTAAATTATATTATTAAATTATATATAAATTTAATAATAATATAATAATAATATAAAG
>MU382802.1:0-11542 GCA_022495115.1 Xylaria castorea | reverse complement strand
TATTTTTTATTAGCTTATTAAATAATTATTATATTAATTATTTTATTAAAAGCTATAATTAAACTTAAAAAAAGCGTAAAATTTTTAAAAGTTTATTTTAAAAACAATTTTAAATAGCGCTTATATTTAAAAAAATTTTATAAAAAACTTTTTATTTAATAATATATAATAATAAAACTAAAAAATTTAGCATAAAAAACTAGTGTAATAAAAGTAAAACAGCTATATATTATTATAATATATAGTATATTAGCTTATAAAACTATAATATAATATAAGCTTTTTAAAAAAAAACGCTTATAAAATATTATTTAAAAACTTAAAGCTATATAATAAATATATTTTTGCAAAGTTGCAAATATATATAAAATAATAATAGTTTAATATATTAAAATTAAGCTAGCAGTATTACTTTTAAACTTATATTTTTATAGCAAAACAGCTGTTTTTAAAAGCAAACTTTTTATATTTTTTTATATAAAAGCTATACGGTTAACTTATAGTTAACTTATGTTTATAGTTTATAAAGCGCAAATAAAACAATAAAAAAACTAAAACTAAAAAAAACTTAAAAAACGCTTTAAAACTTTTTAAATAGTTTAAAATAAGTAAAACAAATAAACTAACAGTTAAACGCTAAAAAAAGCGCTTTTAAAAAAATAACAAAAGTAGTAGCTATTAATACGCCCGAATAAAAATAGCTACTTTATAACAAAAAAACTACTTTTTAAAAATAATGCAGTTAAAAAATATAAAAGCTTTTTTAAATATAAAACAATAGTTGTTTTTTAAATACAAATAAAAAAAATTAGTTTAAAAGCTTTTTTTTACTAAAAGCAAATATTTAAATATTTAATTTTGCTATATAAATATATAACTAGCAAAAAAACAGCAGCTTACGTTATTTTAAACTATAAACTATTAATTAACAAACAAAAAAAGCTAAAAATAGCTTTTTTTTTAATAGCTTTAAAAAACCGCTAAAATTTAGCAAAAACTACTAATAATTTAGCTAAGTTTAAAACAATTGTACGTTAACTTATTAAAATAAAAAAACTAGCTATATATAATTTTGCTAAAAGTATTAAAAGTACTAAAAAAATGCTTTAATACTATTATTATAAAAAGTAAAACAACAATAAAACATTAATTAAAATATAAACTAATAAACAAAAAAAGTTTATGCTATTTATAAACTAAAATAATAAAAGCTAAAAAAGTTTTAAAAATTTACAAAAAAAATTTTTTTTTTTTTTAATCCTTTTTTACTTCTTTTTTTTTTAATTAATTAAGCAAAAAAACCTAGTATATAAAAAAAAGTTTTTATTAAAAACTATATATAGTAAAACATAAGCGTTTTATCCGACTTAAATGCTTTAACTTTAGTAAAAACTAAAACTAAAATGCTATTAAGCACAGTTTTTGCTTACAATATAAACAAGTAAAATAGCCGCGCTAGTAATAGCTTTACGGATTAATTTAATAATAATAATATTAAATATTAATATTTATATTTATTAATAGTTTGCTAAAATAATAAAATAACTTGTATTATAGTAAACAATTATAAATTATAAGTTATTTTTAACGTATGCTTTAATATTAAAATAAATAAAAAATATAAAAATAATTTTGCTAAATATTAATAATTTATAAAGTTTAACAACAATTATGCTAAAAATATTGTTAATTATAAAATATATTTTATTAAATAGTTTTTTTTATAATTAAAACTTAGTATTAATTTTAATTATTACTTTTTTTGTTTATAAATATTGTTTTATAATATAATATAAAAAAAGTTTTGTTTTTATAATAAACTTTTGTTTATAAAAGTAACATTTAAATATTGTTATTTTTTAATTTAGTTGTTTTTTAACTATTATTTAGCAAAATTTACAAAATAAAAAAAACTTATTTATTGTTATTATTTAAATATTTAACAAAATACTGTTTTTTTTTTTATTATAATATACTTGTTAAAACATTAGTGTTAACTGCGTGCGAGACCTTTCGCACAACTGCTTAAATAACTTGTTAGCTTAATTAAATAAGCAGTACGTGTACGCAGAATTTTTTGCTTAAGCAAAAAATCCTGCGTACAAAAGCTTTGCTTTTCCTTTTAATAAAAAACAGGATTAATATACAAGTTATTTGTTTTATACGTTTTGTTTACGTATAATATTATACTTTTAGCTATTTAACACTAATTAGTATTTTTAGCTAAAAAACATAAATTAGCAAAAGTAAAAACAGAATTTTAACTGGTTGCATAAATAATTGCGTGTTTTATATTATATATTTAAATTTACTAAAAATACTTTAATAAGCTTAAAAAATTAGTTTTATAATTATATACTAAATATAGCTTTTTATACAAAAGTTTAATTAATAGCATATAATTATATTACTTTTAACTATTATTATATAAACTACGCAAAAGTTTGCTTAATAATTAAAACTTTTTTTTATTTATAAATATGTTTAACGCTAGCTATTCGTATAAAAGCTATTAAAAGCAAATTTATTAAAATGTTAAAGCTTTTAAACAACAGCTTTTAATTTTTTCTATTAATATTTCGTATAAGTTTATAGTAAAAAAAATTGCTAAGTTTACTAGCATTTTTTTAGCTGCTATATAAAAAATAATAAAACTTTATATATATAATAATATTTTATATAACTTTAAAATAGCAACCTAAAAATAAATAAATATATAAGCTGTATATTTATATATTAAATATAACTAAAGTTTATACGAACTAAAAAATTTACAAAAAACATTAGCAGAAAACTTTGAACTAACCGGACTGCAAATACTACAAGTAATTAACAACAAAATTATTATAAAAATTTATAATATTTTTTGTATAAAAAGTGTTTTAAACTAAAAGCTTATACTATAGTATAAAAAAAACTGTATTATATAGATTGCAAAAAACAATTATGTTCTAGCGTACAAACTTTAATTTTTTGTACAAAAATCTTATATATTATTTGCTTTTTTAAAAAACAAAAAACTTGTACAACAGCTTTTCTTTTTTACTTTAAGCTAACAATTTTATAGTTAAACTTATAACAATTTATTTATATAATAAAACAGTTTTGCTATATTTATTTTTAAAACTAAATTATAGTTTTAAAAGGATTTTTGTATACAAAGTTAAAAAAACTTTTGTATATAAAGCTAAAAAAACTTTTGTACGCAAAATTAAAAAAAATATTTAACTTAAAGCAATATACTATTAAACAATTCTAAAAAGCTATAAGTATATTTTAAAAAATAATTTTATTTATTAAATGCTACTTATTGCTTATATTAAACTATAACTTTATATAATTTAAAAGTATATTATATTTTTAACGTATAATAAAATATTTAGTTTTATAATATTTTTTATAAACTTTTAAATAATTAATGTTTTATATAACATTAAATATAAAAATGCTTATATTTTAAATTTAGATTTTACTTTTATATAATATTTAAAACGGAATTATTCTGTTAGCTAAATATTAAATATTTTTATAAACTTAACAAAAAAAAAAAACTATTTTAAAAAGCTATACAATTTATTTTACAATAAAGTATAACAGTTTATTAATTTTTATTAAAAGCTAAAAATTATAGAAAACTTGTTTTATGCTATATTTTTAACTATTTTAACCAATTATATAAAAAACTATTATATATATTATATTAAACTTAACTATATATAAAAAAAAACGTACAATTATATAAATTTATATTTTAATATAGTTATAAACTATAATTAATATTAAACTAATTAAACTAATATTATTTTCGTATAAATATATAAATAAAAAAAAAACTTTTTTTTATATAAAACATTAAAAAATATAATTAACAAACTATTAAAAGTATAAAAAGCACTTAAAACAAAATATTTAAAAAAAATATATTTTAGTATAACTATTATATAAATATATAAAAACGTATAAAAATTTAAAACAGCACTTATTTTTTAAAAACTT
Organism: Xylaria castorea; assembly: GCA_022495115.1. Classification (NCBI taxonomy): domain Eukaryota; kingdom Fungi; phylum Ascomycota; class Sordariomycetes; order Xylariales; family Xylariaceae; genus Xylaria; species Xylaria castorea. The sequence goes on along the minus strand of MU382802.1, from coordinate 7,546 downwards.
ATGTACAAAAGTTTTTTTTTTAATTTTTATACGTACTTTTAAGTTAAAAAAAACTTGTTTAGCGAACATTTCGTACAAAAAGCAAAAAATATATATTATACGAACTAACGCTATAATTAAATTATTTACTATTTTATATAAACTAAAAGTATTAAATAATACTTTTAAAACGTTTAAAAATAGTACTTTAGCAAAAATTATATAACTAATTATTTTTAAAAAAATATTTATATAAATAAAAAGTGCTTTATTTATTAAAAAAAAAATGTTAGTTAACTAACTATATTTTTTAAAAAAAGTTTTATACAAAAAGTTAATACTTTAATACGTATAAAATAATGTTTAATAGCAAACTAACCTAAAAAAAGTTTTTTATTTACTTTATTAAATATAAAAACTATTTAAACTTGTATAAAAAAAAAAAAAAATTTAGTTTATACAAAAAAAAATTAGCTTTATATTTTATAAATAATATATTTATATATTATATAATTAAACAACTTTTTAGCTGTTTTTTAAGTTCTTAGAATAATTTCGCAAGCGTGCAAGCTATCCAATAATAATTACGATTATTAAAAAGCTATCGAAAATTATATTAAAGTAGAATAGTTATATTAATAGCAAACTTAAAACGCAAAAAAGTAGTAAACGTATTAATAGCGGACAACTTATTAAAAAATTTTGCACTAAAATGTTATAAAAAACTTATTATTATTATAATACTAAAAAATTTTTTAAAAAAAAATATAAAGCTTGCAGCTATAAAAAAAATGTTTAATAAACTAATAAAACTTATATTTTAGCTAATTAAAAAAAATAAAGTAGCAAAAAAACTTTTTTTTTATTATAATATAAAAAAAACTTAAACAATAACTAAATTTTAAAGTTTAATAAATATAACTGCTAAATTTATAAATATTAAAAAACTAATTATATAATATAACTTTAATAAAGCAATAGCTAAAACGTTTTAATAATTTAGCGTACAACTTTAAGCTTAAACGTAAGCATAAAAAGCAGCTTTTATAAAAGTTTAACTTTTATTAAACAAAAAAGCTATTTTAGCAAAAAAAAACAAAAAAGTTATTATTAAAACAAAAATATAACTAAAAATATTTAAAAAACAAAAACTAATTATAATTATAATAGCAGTTAATATAGTTTTTAATAAAGCTAACGCTATTATAGCTAAAAAGCTTTTTAATAAAAATATAATTATTATATTTTAAAAAAAGCTTTTTAAAAGCTTTAATTAAAACGATTAAATAACTAAAGCTTTTAAAGCAAAAATAAAGCTATAATAATATAAAATTATAATAATAGCAAAAAAAATTCTAATAATATAGCTATAAAAAATCTATAATAATAAAGCATTAAAAATAATATTTAAAAACGTTTGTTTAAAGCTAAATAAATATAAACAAATGTTTTTAAAAAACTTTAAAGCTTAATATGCTTTTATAATATTATACGTTAATATAATTATAACTGTTTAAAAATTTAGCAAAAAAAGCTTTTTTTAAAAAGCATAGTTTTTTAATTGCAAACTATTTACGTTTAATATAAAAATATAACAATATTTTAACTGCTTTAGTTATAACTATATAGTTATATATTGTTTTAAATAAACATGTTATAAATGCTATAAAAGCTTTAAACATTTAAAAAAAAAAAATAAATGTTTAGTTAAAACTGCAAAAATAGCGTTTTAATATATTAACTATAAAAAATAATATAAAGCTTAAAATAAAGTATGCTTGTTTAACGTTTAAATAAAAAAAAAATAAAAAGCTATATATATTTTACGTTTGCGCAAATTTTAAAACAATTATAAAAAAACTGCTATAATAAAACATACTAATATAGTATTAGTACTATAAGCAGCTAGTTTAGCTTTTAATATATTAAATAAAAAAAAAGCAAAAATATAAATAAAACTAGCTTTTTTATAAAATACTATAAAATATTAACGTAAACATTATTATTTTTATAACTATAATAAACGTTATATTTTAAAACATTAAAAAAAAATCGCGCTTAAATATAGCGCGTACATTATAAAAAACAAACTTAAATTTTATTATAATTTAAAAAGTAAAAATTATAAAAAAAAAAGCATTATATTGTTTAAGCAGCAACTATTATATTTTATAAAAAAGCAAAAAAGCTATACTTTATATTAATAAAAGAATTGCTTTTAAAACGTTAACTAAAAACTGCAAAAAAAACTAAGCTTATATTAAAATAAAAAGCAAAAATACTATAGTAACAATTTAATTAATATATTTATTAAGCTTAATAAAAAATATATAAAAAAGTTTGTTATAAAACTTTTTTAAAAAACTGCTTTTAAAATAATATTTGTTTATAAAAAACTTTAACTTTTATTACTTTTTATAAAATTTAACAAACTAGCTTTTATTAAGCAGCAAAAAATTTTTAAAGTTTATAGCGCAATAAGGTTTAATTTTGTTAATATTTTTAAAAAAAATAACAAAAGTAATAAAAAAACAAAAAAATTTAACAATTAATTTAATATAAATATTAAAAAACTTATTAATAATATATTAAAAAAACTTAAGTTAAAAAAGTTTAAACTATAAAACTTTTAAAATAACTATAAAACTAAGCGTATATTTAAAAAGCTATTTAAAAAAAACAAAAAAATAAAACTAGCTATAAATAAATAAAATTATAATAGTTATAAAAACTAATAAAAAATTTTAAAAAACAATTATAATAAAAAGCAAAAAAAAATTAAATAATATAATTAAAAAACTAATAAAGCAACTTATAAAAATTATAAACTTATTTACTTTTTTAAAAACTTTAAAATAAAAAATAAAAAAAGCTTTATAAATAAGCTTAAATGTTATAACTTTAAAATTTAAAGCTAAACAAGCATACTATAAATATAAAAAAAGTAAATTTAAAAACGTTTAAAAAAACTTAACTAAAATTTATAATAAACTTAAATATTTAATAATAAACGTTTAAAAAAACTTATAGCAACAAATAGTAATAAAAGCTTTAAAAAATTTTAAAACATTTTAATTATTAGCAAAATAAGCAAAATTATTAAATAAACTTTTTTTAAAAGCAGTATTTATTTTATTGCTAAAAAATAACTTAAAAAAGCTTATAGTTATAGTTATACACTTTAAAAAAGCAAAAAAACTTGCAGCAAAGTTTTTTTTAACTTTATTAGCAAACTTTAAAAATATTTTTAACTAACTAAAGCATTATAACAAACATTAAAAATTTAAAGTTTTATAAACTATTATAAAAAAATATATAACTAACTTAATATATAAACTTTTGCTATAAAAAGCTTTTAAAAATAATTTATTTTTAAATAAGTTTTTTAAAACATATAGCAAACTATTAGTTTATATACTAATAGTTTTTTATTATAACAGTTTTTATTTTAAATATTATTTAAAACAGTTTAAAAAAACAAAAGTTATAGTTATTTTAAAACTAAGCAAAATATTATTAGTTTATACAACAGCTAAAAACTAAAAGTTTATTTTGTTTATTAGTATAATAAGCAAAATTTTCGAAAAAAAAATATATAACAAACTTATAAAAATTGTTAAGCTTAAAAGCTTTTTTTTAAAAAAACAAATAAAAAATTGCAAATATTAATCTATTAATATAGCAATTAAAATAGTTATTAATAGTATATAAAAAGTTATTAAGCAAAAAAGCGTAGTTTTATTTTTATTATTTAATATTGTTAGCGCTTTTAATATAGTTAACTTTATAAAGTTAATTTATATATTAAAAACTAAAAGCTTTTTTTTATAAATAATAATATAAATATAAAACTTTTTAATAAAACAAATAATATAATTTAAATTTAATAGCAAACTTGCTAACTTAATATAATTAAACTTAAAAGTGCTATAAAGTTTTTTTTTATTGTTATTATTTTTTTTGCTATATATATTAACTTTATATAAAAAAATTATAGTATATAAAAATATTGCAATAGTTAAATTTATAAATAATATTAATATAATAACTATAAGTTTAAAAACTAAAAATAACTGCAAAGTTTTAACTAAAGTATAAAATATATATAAGTTTTAAATATTATATTATAAAATAAAGTTTAAAACAAAAAAAAGCAAGCTAATATATTTTTTATTAGCTTATTAAACAATTATTATATTAATTACTTTATTAAAAGCTATAATTAAATTTAAAAAAAGCATAAAAGTTTTAAAAGTTTATTTTAAAAACAACTTTAAATAACATTTATATTTAAAAAAACTTTATAAAAAACTGTTTATTTAATAATATTTAATAATAAAACTAAAAAATTTAGCGTAAAAAACTAGTATAACAAAAGTAAAACAGTTATATATTGCTATAATATATAATATATTAGTTTATAAAACTATAATATAATATAAGCTTTTTAAAAAAAAATACTTATAAAATATTGTTTAAAAACTTAAAGTTATATAACAAACATGTTTTTATAAATTTATAAATATATATAAAACAATAATAGTTTAATATATTAAAACTAAGTTTATAATATTATTTTTAAATTTATACTTTTATAATAAAACAGCTGTTTTTAAAAGCAAACTTTTTATGTTTTTTTGTATAAAAGCTATATAATTAACTTATAATTAACTTATATTTTTAGTTTATAAAGCGCAAATAAAACAATAAAAGAACTAAAACTAAAAAAAACTTAAAAAACGCTTTAAAACTTTTTAAATAGCTTAAAACAAATAAAACAAATAAACTAATAGTTAAGCGCTAAAAAAAGCGCTTTTAAAAAAATAGCAAAAACAGTAACTATTAACGTGCTTTAATAAAAACAGCTATTTTATAGCAAAAAAACTATTTTTTAAAAATAACGTAGTTAAAAAATATAAAAGCTTTTTTAAACATAAAACAATAGTTGTTTTTTAAATATAAACAAAAAAAATTAGTTTAAAAGCTTTTTTTTATTAAAAATAAATATTTAAATATTTAATTTTATTATATAAATATATAACTAGCAAAAAAACAATAGCTTATATTATTTTAAACTATAAACTATTAATTAACAAACAAAAAAAGCTAAAAGTAGCTGTTTTTTTAATAGCTTTAAAAAGTTGCTAAAATTTAGCAAAAGCTATTAATAATTTAGTTAAGTTTAAAACAATTATATATTAGTTTATTAAAATAAAAAAACTAACTATATATAATTTTATTAAAAATATTAAAAGCATTAAAAAAATATTTTAATATTATTATTATAAAAAATAAAACAATAATAAAACATTAATTAAAGTATAAACTAATAAGCAAAAAAAGTTTATATTATTTATAAACTAAAATAATAAAAGCTAAAAAAGTTTAAAAAATCCGCAAAAAAGATTTTTTTTTTTTTAATCCTTTTTTACTTTTTTTTTTTTTAATTAACTAAGCAAAAAAACCTAATATATAAAAAAAAGTTTTTATTAAAAACTATATATAATAAAATATAAACGTTTTATTTAACTTAAACGCTTTAATTTTAATAAAAACTAAAATTAAAGCGTTATTAAACATAATTTTTGCTTATAATATAAACAAATAAAATAGTTACGCTAATAATAGCTTTATAAATTAATTTAATAATAATAAATAAAGCGTTTTAACTATTGTTTTATTAAAGTTATATTATATAATTAGTTTTTTAACATTTATAAATTTAGTAGTTATATTTATTAAGCTTTAAAATTTAGTTATTGCTTAAGTTTTTTTTATATTATAATAAAAAAAAAGTTTTTTTGCTACTTTATTTTTTTTAATTAGCTAAAATATAAGTTTTATTAGTTTATTAAGCATTTTTTTTATAACTATAAGCTTTATATTTTTTTTAAAAAAATTCTTTAGTGTTATAACAATAATAAATCCTTTATAACATTTTAATACAAAATTTTTTAATAAGTTGTTTGCTATTAATATATTAACTACATTTTTACGTTTTAACTTTGTTATTAATATAACTATTTTACTTTAGTAAAATTTTTAATAGCTTTTTAATAATTGTAATTATTATTAAACAGCTTACACGCTTGCAAAATTATTTTAAAAACTTAAAAAACAGCTAAAAAGTTAACTATTTTAATTTAATTTATTTTTATATAATTAATTAAAAAAAACAGTAAGTTATACTAATATTTTTTAATAATTATAAGAATAATATTATTATTAAACATAAAAAACTTTACTTTTATATATAATAAAATAAGCATTAATATAAATATACTTGCTAAAATTTAAAAAGAAAAACTTAATAAAAAATATTAAAACATTTTTATAAACTTTATAAAACTATTTAATTTTAAAAGAATAACTATATATTTTAAGCAATATTTATATAAATATATACAAATAAAAATTAAAAAACAACAAATTATATAGTTTTATAAAATTAACTTTTAAAAATAAACAATATATTAGTTTTTATATATTGTTTTTTTATTTAACAAAAAACTTAATATTATAATTAAACATAATAAAACTATATAACTATAAAAACGTTTATATAATAAAAAGTTAATATATATAACAAGCTTTAATAATAATATAAACTTTGCTATTTTTTTAATTAAACAATTTATATTGCTTTTTATATAATAAAATATTTTAAATGTTTTAAACTTTGTTTTTTTTATATATAACGTTTTAACTTTTATATTTTTTTTATATAAACAAATTATATTAAATATATGCTTTAATACTTTTAAAACAAAAGCTTTAACTAAAAATACTGCAAAAAATTCTTATATAAAAATATATTAAATTTTTATTTTATTATTATATAAAAATCTTATTTATTAACTGTTTTTTATATATATTATATAAAACAATAATTTTAATTTAAACTTATTTAATATTTTTAGCAAAATATAACAATTAAATTAAAACTATAATAAAAAATTATATAATATATTATATAATAAAAGTTACATTTTTATTTTAATTTGTTATTAACTTAAAATTATAAAAAAATAATATTATATAATATTTTTAATTATATTAAAAAAGTAACTTAAATAATATTATATTAATTTTATTAAACTTATATAAAAATAAAATAAAATATATATAATATTAAATATATATTTTAATATAAAAGTAAACTATTAATAATATTTTGTTAATTAAATAACTATAAGTTTTATATAAATAAAATAAAACAATTTTAATAAACTAATTTTAAAAATATTAAAAAAACTTTTTAATAAGTTTTAATTTATTTAATATATATTAAAACTTAGCTATAAAAACAAAATACTTTTTTATATAGCTGTTATATAAGCATATTTTAAAATATTTTAATTAAAAACTACTTTTATAAATATAAAACTTATATATAAAACTTTATTTTTAAATTTAAAAATAATATTATATATTTTTATACATTAAAAAACAAACTAGTTTTATATAAATATAGCATATTTTATAAATAAACAATATAATATTAACTATTTAAAAAAGTTATATAATAATAAAAAATATAAAAGCTAAAAGCTTTAAAAATTATATA
>MU382801.1:0-11897 GCA_022495115.1 Xylaria castorea | reverse complement strand
TTTTATTTATATATAAAAGCAGCAAATTTTGCACTTTTTTTTTAATAACATACGTTTTTAACAAGCTAAAACTAAAAGTAGTTATAGCTTATTTTCTTTTTATTTTTTTTACGTATAAACTATTTTTTTAACATATAGTTATATAATATACGTATAATAAACAAATTAAAAAAGCTATTTAAAATTAATAATTTAATATATTATTAAATAATTATATTAACTATAAAATAGCTGTATATTATAGCTTATACTTTTTTTATGTTTAAAGTTTTTTAAGTTTTATTTATAAAGCAATTATATAAAAAAGTATTATAGTTAAAAAAAAAAAAGCTAATATTAAAACATTAGTGTTAACTACGTATAAAACCTTTTATATAACTGTTTAAATAACTTGTTAGCTTAATTAAGTAAGTAATATATATATGCAAAATTTTTTGCTTAAGCAAAGAATTTTATATATAAAAGTTCTACTTTTTTTTTTAGTAAAAAACAGGATTAATATATAAGTTATTTGTTTTATACGTTTTGTTTATATATAATATTATACTTTTTAGCTACTTAACAAATATAATATTTATAATGTTTAAAACATTATTAAATAAGTTAAGCTAAACAGCTATAATTTAACTACAGCTTTTATTAAACTTTTTAATTAAAGAAAAGTTTTTTATTTAGTTAAATAAGCTAACAATAAGCTATATAATTTATTTAAATTAGTTTAAACTTTTTTTTATTGTTTATAAATATAAAAACAATTTTTAAATATTATTAGCTTTAATAATATATATAATATTAACTACTTTAAGCTTTTATTGTTTTAAATAATAAGTTTAACTTGTTTAAAAATAGTTTTTAATACTACTTTTAAGTTAATTAACAATAAAAAATAAAAAAGCTTTAAATTTTTAGCTAAAAATATTTGTTAACTTATAATAAACTATATTATATAAAAGCTTTATATTATTATAACTAATTATAATAAAACAATAAAAGCTATATTAAATAATTAGTTTTTTTTTATATAACAATAGCTTTATATATATTATATTAATTTAAACGTTTTATTTAATATTAAATAAAAATAAAATTTTAATTATATTAATAATAACAGCTTTAATATTAATAAAAATAAAAATGTTATTTTTATTAGTTAATTATTTATAAAGTTAAACTTTTTTAATAAGCAGCTAATAAATGTTGCTTTTATTAATAACAAAAAAATCTTTTATATTTATAAAAATAAAAGCTACGTTTAAAAAAGTATAAATTAAACTTTGCTAAAAGTTTAATAAATAATATTTTATATTATAATATATATATAAAACTTATATGTTTATAAAGCTATAATAAACTTATTATTATATTTATAAATATTATAACTTTAATATTTAAATTATATTTAATATAAAAATAAACAATAATAATATTAAAAGCTACTTTTTAAATATTATAAATTATTTATATAGTTTTATTAAAATAATATAAAAAATAATAGCTAATTAAAAGTATAACTTTAAGCAAGCTTATGCTTAAAATAAAATTGCTATTTAATATAAATATTTATTATTTTTTTTAAACTATTTAAATAAGCTTTAAACAATTATAGCTTTAAAAAAAATAAACTTAATTAATTTATAATATTATATTATTTATAAATTAATATTAATTATAAAAAACTTTTTTTTAACAAATATTAAACATTATATTAACAATTGTTTAATTATTATTAAGCTTAAAACTTTATATTATTATAATGTTTACGTTAAACTAATTAATAAAAGCTTTTTTAATAAGTTTAATATTAATTTTTGTTAATAGTTATAAAAATTGTTATTATAAAACTTATATTAACTAATTTATAATTTTAAAATTGTTATTATATTTTATAGTTAACTAAAAAACTTTATAAAGCTTGTTTTTAATAAGCTTATAATTTTATTAAATAAGCTATTAGCTAATTAACTAATTATAAGCTAAAAATAAAATTATTTGTTAAATAGTTAAAACAAATTAACATTAATTAAACTTAAGCAAAATAAAGTTTATAATAATAGTATTAAAAAAAGCAAAAATAGTTTATTTATTTAGCGCTAAATATATAATTAATTATTAATGTTTAAAGCTAAAAAAATAACAAGTAATAAAACTAGCAAATATTAGTTATAATTTAATATTTAAAAACAAAAAAGCTAATAAAAGTTAAAATAGTTAAACTAAATAGCTATTTAAATTAAATTATATTTATAATATTATTAAAGTTTTTTAAAATAAAATGTTATAAAAAATAAAAGCTTTATTAAATATATAATAATAATATATTTATAAAATAATATGTTTAAATAATATATTTTTAAATTAATTAGCTTTAGTTATAAAGCAAATAAGTTTATTATAGCTAAATATATTATAAAGTATACTTTAATATTAAACTAATTAAAAAGTTATATATTTATAAAATTATATGTTTATATTAATTCTTTATATGTTTTTATTAATTCTTTTATTAAAACGCTTTAATAAATATAAAAGATTTTTTTATTATTTATAAAAGCAGCATTTATTAACTATTTATTAAAAAAGCTTAACTTTATAAATAATTAATTAACAAAAATAACATTTTTATTTTTGCTAATATTAAAACTATTATTATTAACATAACTAAAAACTTATTTTTGTTTAATATTAAATAAAACGCTTAAGTTAATATAATATATATAAAGCTATTACTATATAAAACAAAACTAGTTATTTAATATAGCTTTTATTGCTTTATTATAATTAATTATAATAATATAAAGCTTTTATATAATATAAGTTATTATAAGCTAACAAATATTTTTAGTTAAAAACTAAAAGCTTTTTTATTTTTTGTTATTAATTAATTTAAAAACAACATTAAAAACTATTTTTAAACAAGTTAAACTTATTGTTTAAAACAACTAAAACTTAAAAAAATAAATATTATATATATTATTAAAGCTAATAATATTTAAAAATTGCTTTTATATTTATAAGCAGTAAAAAAAAGTTTAAACTAATTTAACTAAATAATATAGCTTATTATTAGCTTATTAAACTAAATAAAAAACTTTTTTTTAATTAAAAAGCTTAATAAAAGCTACATTTAAATTATAGCTGTTTAGTTTAACTTGTTTAATAATGTTTTAAATATTATAAATATTACGTTAAATAAAAATAAACTTTTTATATTATTTTTTAACTATATTTTAAACGTTTTAAACTTAAATATTAATATAATAATTAATTAATATAATAATATTTTTTATTAGTTTAATAAGCTTTTAATAAAATAAATAAACAAACAAATTTAAGCTTTAGTTATAATTATATTAATAATGCTTTAAGTTTTTATTTAGTTATAATAACTATTAACTTTTATTTTTAGCTTTAATAATTAATAACTATTTATAGCTAGTTTTTTAAAACTTTTATTATTAAATTTTATTGCTTTTATTAATTATTGCTTTTTTATATTTATTATATTTAATTATAAATTAAATTTATTATTTTTTATATAAATATAAATAATATTTAATAATATTAAAACTATTGTTTTTATTAAACGTATTAATATAGTTAAAAAATGTATTAATTATAAAAAATAAGTTATTTAAAATAAATAAGTTAAAAATAGTTTTTAAAACTAAAAAAAAAAAAAAATAATTAACTAATAAAATGTTTACTTTAATTAATAAAACTAATGTTTATTAAAATAAAAGCATTAAAAATAAAGTTAATAATAAAAAAACGTTTTTTATTAATTATAAAACAAATAATTTTAATAATAAACTTTATAAAAATAAATATATTAAAAAAAAAAAGTTATAACTGTTTAAATTTAATAATAACTATTTTTATTATTTTTGTTATTTATATATATGTTTATATATATATATTAAGTTTATAAAAAGCTGCTTGTTTTTTTTTATAATTTAACAAACTAACTATAAAAACAATTTAAACTTTTTTTTAGTAATAATAAACAAAGTTAAGCTATAAAAAAGTTAAATTAACTAAAGTTTTTTAAAATAAAAGTTAAAACAAGCTTTTAAGCTAAATATAAATATATAAATATGTTAAAATTATAAAAATGTTAAAGATTTATTAGCAAAAAAAATATTGTAGTTAATATATAGCTTTTATGTTAGTTTATTAAGTTTTTTATGTTTATAAAAATATAAAATAATACTAAAAAAATAAAAATATAAAGCAAATATATTATTAAAAGCGTTTTATTATTAAAGCTATAATTTATAATAATATTATTATAACTATTATTAAATAAATAAAATTAACTAGTTATAACTATTATAAAAGCAAAAAATAGTTTATTAAATAAAAAAAATAAAAAAAATAAACAAAAAATAAAAAATGCGTTATTTTTTTTAACAATATAACAAATTGTTTAATATAAAAATATGTTTATAAAATTGTTAAAATTAAAAAAGTTTAAAAAATATTGTTTAAAAATATTAAATATTATAAAGTTAAAATAATAAAATATATTAATTATTAATAATATTAATAATATTATTAACAGTTTAAATAAAACGCGCAAAATAAAATATATAAAGTTAATATATTAAATTAAATAACGTTAAAAATAGCTAAAATAAAAATAAAACTAAGCAAACATTAAATATATAAACAGTTAAAAAAAAAACATTATATATTAACAATTAATCTTTAAGCTAATAAAAAACAGCAAAAAGTTATATGTTTATAAAATTATATGTTTATATTAATTTTTTATACGTTTATATTAATTCCTTTTTTTAAAATTTAATATATTATTTTATAAAACTATTATAAACGTTTTATAAGCTAACTTTTAATACTTTTTTATTTTTATACTTAAATAATTATAACGTAATATTTAAACAGCAAAAAATTAAAATAATTATATAGTTATAAATTATTATATAATTAAACTATAGTTATAAAAAAGCTAACTAAAAATTAACTTATAATAATAAAAATAAAACTTTTAAAAATAAATAAAACTATATAAAACAATTATATAATAAAAAATATTAAAAGTTTTATTTTTTAAACAAACAATTATATAATAATTAATTACTGTTTAAAAAAATATTAATATTAATATTATAATTAATAGCTTAAAATATATTATTAAATAAACAATTAATAAAACTATTTAGTTTAAAAACTAGTTATATAACAATTTAAAATAATATAAAAACGTTTATTTATAATTATAAAAAGTTTAATTAAAAAACTATTATAACTAAAATAAAAAACTAAATTAATATTATTAAAAAAAAACAATTAATAAAAGCTTAAATATAATAAAACTATTTAAATTATATAAACGTTAAATTAAATAGTATAAAATATTTAAACTAGTTAACAATTTTATTATAAAATATTTAAATATATAAATTTAAAGTTAAAAATAATTTTAGCAAACTTTTAAAAGTTTATTAAACAAAAAAATTTAAATTTTAAACTATTTAAATATATTTTTTAAAAATAAATAAAAAAACTATACTAAAAAAAACTAAATTTTAAAAAAACTTTTTTTTTAAATAATAAGTTTTAATATAAAAACTAAAAAAAAATTGCTAATTTAAAAAAGATTTAAAGCTAACTTTTAATTATTAATATAAATTTTAAAACAAAATTAAAAAAGTTTTTATTTAGCAAAAAGTTTTATTTAAAAATATAATTATTATATTTTATAAAACAAAAAAATAATAAAGTATATAATAATAAAACAAGCTTATAAAATTAAACTAAAAAAAACTTTATATTAATAGTTTTATAAAACTTTATATTATAATAAATAATATTTAAACAAATAAGCTAAAAAAAAAGCTATATAAACAATATAATTATTAAATAAATATTAATTATAATAAGTTATAAAAACTATAAAATAATAAGCTAATAATTTATTATTATTATTAAAAGCTAAAATATTTAATAAAAAATTGTTTTAATAAAAAATAAAAATAATAATTAAACAAAAGTTATTAAATATATAAAATATAATTATTTATATATAAAAAGCTAATATATATATAAAACGTATAAATAATATAATTAAACGCTAAAAAAAAGCTAAAAAACAAACTAAAATAAAAATATATGTTTAATTTATTTTAGCTAAAAAATTTAAAGCGTTTAATATAAACAAACTTTTTAAAGCTTATAATATATTATAATTAAATAATAATAAAAAGCTAAAAAATATAATAATAAATATAAACATTAAAATATAAGTTAATATAATATATAAAAATTTAGTATAAAAAAAGCTTTAATTAATTAATATATTAATTTTGTTTTTATTTAAAGCTAATAAAAAAGTATTAAAATATTAAAGCATTTATAAAGCTATTTTAAAAATAATAAATATAAAAAATATAAAAGTTAATAAAAATATATAAAAAATTAATATAAACATATTACTTTATAAACATATAACTTTTTAATTAATTTAAAACTAAAGTATACTTTATAATATATTTAACTATAATAAACTTATTTGTTTTATAATTAAAGCTAATTAATTTAAAAATATATTATTTAAATATATTAATTTATAAACATATTATTATTATATGTTTAATAAAGCTTTTATTTTTTATAACGTTTTATTTTAAAAAGCTTTAATAATGTTATAAATATAATTTAATTTAAATAGCTATTTAGTTTAACTATTTTAACTTTTATTAGCTTTTTTGCTTTTAAATATTAAGTTATAATTAATGTTTGCTAATTTTACTATTTATTGTTTTTTTAGCTTTAAATATTAATAATTAACTATATATTTAACGCTAAATAAATAAACTACTTTTGCTTTTTTTAACATTATTATTGCAAATTTTATTTTGTTTAAGCTTAACTAATATTGTTTTATTTTAGTTATTTAACAAATAATTTTATTTTTAGTTTATAATTAGTTAATTAGTTAATAGCTTATTTAATAAAATTATAAGCTTATTAAAAACAACTTTTATAAAGTTTTTTAGTTAACTATAAAATATAATAACAATTTTAAAATTATAAATTAGTTAATATAAATTTTATAATAACAATTTTTATAACTACTAGCAAAAATTAATATTAAACTTATTAAAAAAGCTTTTATTAATTAGTTTAACGTAAACATTATAATAATATTAAGTTTTAAACTTAATAATAATTAAACAATTGTTAATATAATATTTAATGTTTGTTAAAAAAAAGTTTTTTATGTTTAACATTAATTTATAAATAATATAATATTATAAATTAATTAAGTTTATTTTTTTTAAAGCTATAATTATTTAAAGCTTGTTTAAATAGTTTAAAAAAAATAATAAATATTTATATTAAATAACAATTTTATTTTAAGTATAAGCTTGTTTAAAGTTATACTTTTAATTAGCTATTATTTTTTATATTATTTTAATAAAACTATATAAATAACTTATATTATTTAAAAAGTAGCTTTTAATATTATTATTGTTTATTTTTATATTAAATATAATTTAAATATTAAAATTATAATATTTATAAATATAATAATAAGTTTATTATAGTTTTATAAACATATAAGTTTTATATATATATTATAATATAAAATATTATTTATTAAATTTTTAGCAAAGTTTAATTTATACTTTTTTAAACGTAGCTTTTATTTTTATAAATATAAAAGATTTTTTTGTTATTAATAAAAGCAATATTTATTAGCTGCTTATTAAAAAAGTTTAATTTTATAAATAATTAACTAATAAAAATAACATTTTTATTTTTGTTAATATTAAAGCTGCTATTATTAATATAATTAAAAATTTATTTTTGTTTAATATTAAATAAAACGTTTAAATTAATATAATATATATAAAGCTATTGTTATATAAAAAAAAACTAGTTATTTAATATAGCTTTTATTGTTTTATTATAATTAATTATAATAATATAAAGTTTTTATATAATATAGTTTATTATAAGTTAACAAATAATTTTAGCTAAAAACTAAAAGCTTTTTTATTTTTTGTTATTAATTAACTTAAAAGCAACATTAAAAACTATTTTTAAACAAGTTTAACTTTTTATTTAAAATAATAAAAGCTTAAAATAATTAATATTATATATATTATTATAGCTAATAATATTTAAAAATTACTTTTATATTTATAAACAATAAAAAAAAGTTTAAACTAATTTAATTAAACAATATAGCTTATTATTAGCTTATTTAACTAAATAAAAAACTTTTCTTTAATTAAAAAGCTTAATAAAAGCTATAGTTAAATTATAGCTGTTTAGTTTAACTTGTTTAATTATATTTTAAACATTATAAATATTACGTTAAATAAAAATAAACTTTTTATATTATGTTTTAATTATATTTTAAACGTTTTAAGCTTAAATATTAATATAATAACTAGTTAATATAATAATGTTTTTTAATAGTTTAATAAGCTTTTAATAAAATAAATAAACAAATAAATTTAAACTTAAGCTATAATTATATTAATAATATTTTAAGTTTTTATATAATTATATTAATTATTAACTTTTATTTATAACTTTAGCAATTAATAACTAATTATAGTTAATTTTTTAAAACTTTTATTATTAAATTTTTTTGTTTTTAATTAGTTTTACTTTTTTATATTTATTATATTTAATAATAAACTAAATTTATTGTTTTTTATATAAATATAAATAGTTTTTTATAATATTAAAGTTATTATTATTATTAAATATATTAATATAGTTAAAAAATATGTTAGTTATAAAAAATAAATTGTTTAAAATAAATAAATTAAAAATAAGTTTTAAAACTAAAAATAAAAAACAATAGCTAGTTAACAATATGTTTGCTTTAGTTAATAAAACAAATATTTGTTAAAATAAAAGCATTAAAAATAAAGTTAATAATAAAAAAGCGTTTTTTGTTAACTATAAAATAAATAATATTAATAATAAACTTTATAAAAATAAATATGTTAAAAAAAAAAGTTATAACTATTTAAATTTAATAGCAACTATTTTTATTATTTTTGTTATTTATATATATATTTATATATATATATTAAATATATAAAAAACTGCTTGCTTTTTTTTATAATTTAACAAATTAACTATAAAAATAATTTAAATTTTTTTTTAGTAATAGTAAACAAAGTTAAGCTGTAAAAAAGTTAAATTAATTAAAAATTTTTTAAGTAATAATTAAAACAAGCTTTTAAGCTAAATATAAATATATAAACATATTAAAATTATAAAAGCATTAAAAATTTATTAACAAAAAAAAAATTATATTTAATATATAGCTTTTATACTAGCTTATTAAATTTTTTACGTTTATAAAAATATAAAATAATTTTAAAAAAATAAAAATATAAAACAAATATATTATTAAAAACGTTATTATTACTAAAGTTATAATTTATAATAATATTATTGCAACTATTATTAAATAAATAGGATTAACTAGTTATAACTATTATAAAAGCAAAAAATAGTTTATTAAATAAAAAAAGTAAGCAAAAAAAAAAAAAAAAAAAAAATATGTTGTTTATTTTAACAATATAATTAATTGTTTAATATAAAAGCATATTTATAAAATTGTTAAATTAAAAAAGTTTAAAAAATATTGTTTAAAAATGCTAAATATTATAAAATTAAAGTAGTAAAATATATTAATTATTAAAATTATTAACAATATTATTAATAGTTTAAATAAAACATGCAAAATAAAATATATAAAATTAATATATAAAATTAAATAGCGTTAAAAATAGCTAAAATAAAATAAAACTAAGCAAATATTAAATATATAAAAAGTTAAAAAAAAAAACAGTATATATTAACAATTAATTTTTAAGCTAATAAAAAACTATAAAAAATTATATGTTTATAAAATTATATGTTTATATTAATTTTTTATATATTTTTATTAATTTTTAAAAATATTATAAAAACTTTTATATAAATATTTTTTATAATTAAACATAACTAGTTAACGCTTAAGTTTTTATTTTTAAAATTAAAAATAAGCTAATTAAAAATAACTTTAAATATTATATTAAATTAATAATATTTTAAAAAGTTTAAAAAAGTTAACTTAAAAAAGTTTATTAATATAATAATTAATAGCAAACATATTTTTATAGCAAATTTAATATAAATTAAATTAATAATAACTTAATTATAAAAAATGTTATATAAATAAATTTTTTATAATACTTTTATAATTTTGCTTATATATATTTTAAACAAACAACAAAAAAACTATTTATATTATAAATAATAAAACATGCTATTAATTTAGTAAAAAAAGCTAAAATATTTTTTAGTTTAATTTATTTTATTATAAATATTTAGCATAAAATGTTTAAAAAATATTTAATAAAAAACTAAAAAAGCAAAAAAAATACTATTTAAAAGCAAATATAAAAACATTTATATTGTTTATACTTAAAAAAAATAAAATAATATATTTATATATAAATTATAAAAAATTAAACAAAGTTATAACAAAAAACTAATATTTATTATTATTAATTTTAAAAATTATAAATTAATTAAAAGCTGCAAAAATGTTTTTTAAGCTAAACTTTAAAAATATATACTATTATTGTTAAAACATTAATGTTAACTATATATAAAACTTTTTATATAACTGCTTAAATAACTTATTAGCTTAATTAAGTAAGTAATGCATATACGTAAAATTTTTTGCTTAAACAAAAAATCTTACGTATAAAAGCTTTATTTTTTTTTTAGTAAAAAACAAGATTAATATATAAGTTATTTGTTTTATACGTTTTATTTATATATAATATTATACTTTTAGCTATTTAACATTAATTAGTGTTTTCGGCTAAAAAATATAAATTAACAAAAGTAAAAACGAAATTTTAACATTAAACGTACGGGCTATATGTTTTATATTATACACTTTAGCTTTATAAAACATTTAACAAGCTAAAAAAATTAGTTTTATAATTATACTTTAGCTTAACCTTTATATAAAAGTTTAACTAATAGCATGCAATTATGCTACTTTTAATATTATTGTATAAACTGCGCAAAAGTTTATTAAACAATTAAACCTTTTTTTATTTACAACTATATTTAACGCTAGCTATTTGTATAAAAGCTATTAAAAGCAAATTTATTAAAATGTTAAAGTTTTTAAGCAATAGCTTTTAATTCTTTTTATTAATATTTTATATAAGTTTATAATAAAAAAAATTGTTAATTATACTAGCATTTTTTTATTTATTATATAAAAAACAATAAAACTTTATATATATAATAATATTTTATATAATTTTAAAACAACAACTTAAAAAAAAATAAATATATAAGCTATATATTTATATATTAAGTATAATTAAAGCTTATACAAACTAAAAAATTTATAAAAAACATTAACAAAAAACTTTAAATTAGCTAAAGTATAAATATTATAAATAATTAACAATAAAATTATTATAAAATTTATAATATTTTTTATATAAAAAGTGTTTTAAACAAAAAACTTAAACTATGCTTTAAAAAAAACTATATTATATAGCTTATAAAAAGCAATTATGTTTTAGCGTATAAACTTTAACTTTTTATATAAAAATTTTATAAATTATTTGCTTTTTTAAAAAAAAAGAAATTTATATAATAGCTTTTTTTTTTTATTTTAAATTAACAACTTTTTAGTTAAGCTTATAACAATTTATTTATATAATAAAACAGTTTTATTATATTTATTTTTAAAACTAAATTATAGTTTTAAAAAAACTTTTATATGTAAAGTTAAAAAAACTTTTATATATAAAGTTAAAAAAACTTTTGTACGCAAAATTAAAAAAAACATTTAATTTAAAATAATATATTATTAAACAATTTTA